>KV014904.1:71823-85488 GCA_001598015.1 Dorcoceras hygrometricum | reverse complement strand
TGCGCATTGTTGCTGCCTGCTGTTTATTGCATACACTCATTATCATTGTGCATTCAGATCTCTTTTATTGTCGTGCCTTGTACTGCCTGAAGTATATGTGTTCAGGTGCAGAATTGTGGGCGGAGTGGGTAGCTCCCACACCTCACGTGCTTTCTCCCTGCTGGTGTGATTGGCCACCATGAGCGGAGTGAGTAGCTCTCACACCTTATGGGTTTGGGTGACCGCATGTTGAGTATGTATATGGGCGGAGTGAGTAGCTCTCACACCTCATATTATGGCACCTGATTTTGGTTGTTGAGCAGCTGCTGGATTTCTTTGGCTCCCGATGTTCGGTGGTAGCCTCGATTGAACGCATAGTATTTGCATTTTTATCTTATGCCTTTCTTTAGCTATTTCTTTTGCTCTCCGTACTGGGGTTTGACCCCATCTACCTCTGGGGCTTGGTTTGTTTCCTTGTTTGTGTTGTTTTTAGGGAACCCAGGTTTTACAGCTGGTCGTGGTTTTAACTCAGCTGGTGGTGTTCCAGGAGGTGGTTAGCGTGTCCCAGTTGCGTATAGCATATTTATATGTACCAGTACTGTTAGCCAGGGGATGTCCTGTGCTTTGTTGTTGTACTTTGTGATTGGAGTCTGATACTTGTACTCATATGCTATACTGATTGTGATGTTTGGTGGTTTTTAAAAACTGGGATATTTATTTTGAGTATTGCACTATTTTAAATTATATTGTTTTAACCCGTCAGGCCAAAAGCGAAAATTTTACCCGCTTTTTGATAGCTTCCGCGTGTGTTTGTATGACTTTACTCTGTTAAGAGCACGAGGCCTGACAAGATGTCAATATCCCGTGCACTAGGACGAGGTTGGAGAGAGAGTGCTGACTAAGCCGGAGTTAGTACAGCAGACGGCGGATATTATGATGAGGATTTGGGATCGGATGAGGACAGCCCAGAGTCGTCAGAAGAGTTATGCCGATCAGAGACGATGAGATCTGGAGTTAGCTGTGGGAGACCATGTGTTTGTGAGGATATCGCCCATGAAGGGCATGGTGCGCTTTGGTCAGAGAGGCAAGCTCAGCCCGAGGTTTATTGGGCCATTCGAGATTTTGGATAGGGTTGGTACTCTGGCGTATCGAGTATCGTTACCACCCAGCTTGTCAGCGGTTCATAATGTTTTCCATATCTCGATGCTGCGGAAGTATGTTCCAAATCCGTCACACGTTTTGGACTTTGAGCCGCTCCACTTAGAGTCAGACCTATCATTTGAGGAGCGACCAGTACAGATTTTATCTCGAGAGGAGTGTGGGCTGAGAGCGCGGAGTATTCCGATGTTCAAGATCCGGTGGTAGAATCACTCGGAGGATGAAGCTACCTGGGAGACTAAGGCCGATATGCGGATGTGCTATACGGAGTTATTTGGTACGTACTTCATTTCCGGGACGAAATTCCTATAAGGAGGGGAGAGTTGTAACGCCTAGAAATTCCTGACTACGTAGAATGAGTGCATGACTAGGGAGATAATAATTTTAGATGATTACATGCCAGTTTATGTGATTTATTTATGATTTTCATATTGCATGGTATGTATGTCACGTCTTCAGCCTGTTGAGTTACGGACGCGTGGACGAGACTAGGGACGACCGAGATGAAAATAATTTAAGATTTTTAAGTTCTTATATTTTTAAGAATAAATTTATTATTTTTAAGCAGCAATTTCTGAAAATTGGGGTTTTTATGATTATTTTTTAGGGAACCCGTTTTTCGCCTGTACGGGCTGTTTTAATGGATTTTAAGGTGTTTTAAAATTTGAAGGGACTTTAATTACAAAAATTTGAGAATTTTAAAGCCAAGTTTAAGTTTTTGATTAACATTTAAATTAGTGTAGGGGCAATCATATCAAATTCTCTTTTCTTTTCTTAATTAAGCTTTATGGTCAATTTGGCCCCCCTCATTCTTTCAAACACAAAATTTTGCAAACCTAGCCTCCTCCATATTCAAAGTAGTCCTCCTCCTCCTCCTCCATCTCAAAGTTTCGAAAATTTCAAGATATTTGGTGATTCAAAGGCGGTCGGGGCCCGATCTCGCGTCCTCTAGGTTGTGGGTGGCCGGAGCAGGGAGAACAAATGGATTGAACGGCCGCTGCTCGGGTGTGGCGCGCAAGTGTGGCGGCGTGTGCTTAGGGTTTTCCTTGCATGGGCCGGCCGGTTCGGCTGGACCGATTGGTTCGATTGGACCGGGGTCGGGTCATCGAGTGTCGAGTCAAAATATTTTAAAGTTGGTCCTAGTTATTTTAATATTGGCCGGTTATTTTAATTTTTGTTCAAAGGTCCAATTTTAAAGAAATTGGACAAATGTTTTAAATTGAGTCAAACTTTTAATTTAATTGGACTTAGTGTTTATTTTAAGTTTTAGAAAATCAGAATTGGAGTCTTTGGATTTTTATGTAAGTCAAAATTGACCATGGGATTTTAGTTGGTCAAAATTGGTCATTTGGTCAAAATTAGTCATTTGGATCAAAATTGATAATTTAATTTAAAGTCAAAATTGGCCAAGTTATTATAAGTTAAAATTTATTTTGAAATTATTCAAAAATTGGCCTTAAGATTTTAAAGTCAAAATCGGAATTTCAATTGAGGTCAAAATTGGTCTTGTGATTTATAATTATGTCAAAATTGGATTGTGTTAGGAATTTTAAAGGGGAATTCTTCTAAGTCATGAAGTCAATGGTACTGTTAAGTCTAGAAATAGCGGGCCAGGCTCCTGAACCAGTCCTTAACCGAAGTAGAAAATGTAGAAGCCCGTGAATGTATATTTAATTATATATATAGTATCTTATGTACGTAAATGTTTTAAAGCAAAGAATTAAATATACATTGACGACTAAGCTTTTAAAATTGCATGTTTTATGAAATTTCACGCATCGCGAATGTTTTATGAAAGGTTATGAGCATGTTTTACAAGAAAAATCGAGGGATTGAAGTGATTTGTGGATCCATGTGTTTACGAGCTTATGGATCCATGTATTTACGACATGGTGAAGTGGCAAGCATAGAGGTGTGAGGGATCCCGAGGTAAGGTCGGGTGAACCGCACCGCCACGTACGTTGCTTTTTAGATTGATCAATCGAACATGGTCCATACTTCATGATACGACTCATACGTTTTTATGTTATGCTATGTCATGCCTTATGTATGTTATATGCTATGTATGCTAGGAAATGTACGAACAAGGTTTTTAAGATCATTCATGCATTCATGTTATTTTGTTACAAGTATGTGCTTGCATGTGACCTTATGTATACATACCTTGTTATTTTAAAAGATAGAGCATGCTGAGCCTCTAGGCTCACTAGGTTTAAATGGTGCAGGTGATGACCCTGCAGTGTATGTCCCGACTGGCGGTGAGAACATACCTTGTTATTTTAAAAGATAGAGCATGCTGAGCCTCTAGGCTCACTAGGTTTAAATGGTGCAGGTGATGACCCTGCAGTGTATGTCCCGACTGGCGGTGAGAACCTTTGAACGCCCGCTGCAGTAGTACCCCGTGGCTGCATTGATGTTTCACTTTTGTTATGATACACTTTTAGTATGTTGGTTTTAACTTGTTCATTTTCAGCACTTTTTCGTAGTATGATTTTTAAAAAGTACGGATGAATTTACGTTTTTTAAGATATTTATTTGGTTTATGTTTTGAAGTGATGGTTTAGAAAATGTTTTAAAAGCTAACGAGCCACACTTTCTAAGTTTAATTATTCCACAAACGTTTAGAAAAAAAATTTCTAGAGTTTGGTTCGTTTCAATAGGAGCAATGCTGTAACGCTCAGAAATCCGTAAATCCACAATGATAAATCTAAATTTTCGAAGGATTTATTTGCTAATTTAAGTACTCTTCTTCACTTCAATTCAGTGATTCATCTTTCGTCTGAGCTGAATTTCAGAATAGACTAGGAACCCGGTTCGCAGGAGTTGGCCGGTCTAATACTAACAAGCACGGTCCAGGATAATTTAAATTCACTTCGGTATGCGTCGGCTTATGCACAAAGCTGTACTTTTAAAATGGTGAGTTCATGCATCCTGTTTTCACTTACATACACGTATCGTCACTTCTCACCACCATAATCAAACTCTTTCAAAATATTTTTATTTTAAAGCGGCGAAGAGATCTCAACTAACCGACCGAAACTTCAACTCTTTCAAAGTGATTTTGGATCACTCTTGTAAGTGGTTCAACGTTGAAGGACTTCTATTAGCTGTGTTCAGCAGTTGAGACAAGTAAATTCTGTTTCTTGCTGCATTGTTGAAAGCATATGTTGATTCCTTTTGCATGTTTTTATGAGTTTTAAAGGTTTGAGAAATGTTTTTGAAGTATTTCAAACATAGAGTTGATTTCTTGAGAAAGTATTGTTTTGCTGGATTTTTGATACAGAAAAGTTGTTTGAAAATGTTTTACAATGGTTGAGTTAGTTTCTTCTTGAAATTTCTTGGATGTATGAAAGTATCTTACAAGCAGTTTAAGTGTTTTTGTTTCTGGATATTTCCTTCGATATTTTGTTTGCTTCATACGAAGGAAAATATTCAAAGCTGTTAGTCACTGTTGAGCTAAGTTCGCGATCTGTTTATTTTCCCTAGCTGATTTTTTAAGTCGCGATCTATTTCTTTCCTGAGCTGTTTTATGCTCGCGATCTGATTTCATTGTCTGAGATGAGTTGACTTTGTTTGACCATCGTAATCTAGTCTGCTCATTTAATTTGTATTGACTTCTTCTAATCCGAGTTGACCAAACAACCCTAGATATGATTTTCTATTTTGAGCTGGTTTACGGCTTTACACTCGAAATCTGTTTTCTACTCCGAGTTTAGCAGATTCAGCTTAGGTCCGCTCTGGACTATTACTATATACTCAAGCTTGATTTTTCATTTCATTAACTTCGATTCGAATGTATAACTCTAATTTGTTCGAGTTATACCCAATTTCAAGAGATAGTTCTTTAGTTTAGAGCTCTGCTATTCGTTATTCGTCTCTATAGCTTGAGATGATTCGAGTTTCTTCTGCAATTGAAATCCAATTGTAGCTCCCAAAAATCCTTAGGACCACATAAATAAGCCCTTTCTATTTTAAGGATCAAATTGATATTTCAGATTTCAGCTTAAGTCCATTTTTAATTGTTTAAGAAGCTGATTTATTCATTTTCAGATTTGAGATACGGCGCAAAAGGTTTCCAGGCAGATTTCGCCCCAAGCATGAGACACGAGCAGATTTCAGATTTCGTTTGAAAATGCTTTTAAATGAGCAATTTGTTCTTTTCAAAATATTTTGGCAAATTTTCAAATTTAAAACAGTGGATGGGAGCTTTTTACAAATCTTTCAAAAAAGACAAATAGTTGGTAGGATATCCCATGCCTACTCGAGTGTTTTCACCTAATGACAATCATGCTCTCTTATATGATTGTTTACGTGAAGTTTGAGTTCATTTCCACTTGTAAAGAAAATCTTTCATTCTCTCAAACTCTCTGGAGCTCGTCGTGGATGCTTGAGGAGGATTTCTAGAGGAACCAACTGTCTTCATGTTTCCAGTGTTAAGGCAAGTAAAATCTGATTCTTGCTACGCCATTTAAAGCATATATTGTTTTCCTCAGTTCTGTTTGCTTGCCTGTTTATGTTAAAGATATAGCAATGTTCAAATATGTTTATGAAAATGAAGTATCGGGTTCATTGTTGTTTTCTGTTTTAAAAGAACTCCAGTATGTGTTAGCGCAGACGTTGATGTTGTTTTTAAAACATTGAGAATTCAGATTTTAGTTCCTTGAAATATTATGAAGTCCTTCCTTCTGGTGAATGGCGGCCTCAGGACTTGACTCCAAGGAATCGGCGATGCTAGTCGAATCGGGATTTTGTTCTGGTTTGATAGGCGGAACTGGTACCTTTGGATGTCGTTCGTGATGCTGTAGCACTAGTTCCACTTCAAATCTGTTTTCTACGATAGAGACTGGATTCTATAGTCAAATCTGAATTTTCCATGTCAAATCTGTTTTTCCATTAAACACTATTTCTACAGTCGCATCTATTTTTCTCGCTAGCGATACAAGCCCAGAGGTCAAATCTGTTTCACGCTAAGCATTACTATTTCCGATAGCCAAATCTGCTTCGATGCTAGCGACACCCTAGTCAAGTCTGCTTCACGCTAACGATGTTGTTCCTTGACCACATCTGTTGTACGTTAGCGAAACCACTTTTATAGTCAAATCTGTTTCTTTTCATATATGAGTTTAAAGGAAGAAATTTTTAGTTTTAAAGGATTTATGGCGTAGATAACAGACGGTCACCATAGAAGGGTGAGCAACTGTCCAGATGTCAGTTGCCCCTTCATATTGGGCTTCATGACATATAGAACTGAATTCAGAAGTAGCTTGATCAAGCGCCTACGGACCTAAGGAGAGCTTCTAAGCCATAAATCACAAGAAAATAATGATGAGATCTGGGTTATTTTCTTTTTTTACGAAAGATGTTTATAATTAAATGCCTTCCTTTAAACTAAGTTATGTTAAGCTATGAAGATGTTTGCCTGCATTAAGTGATTTTGCTATCCTTGGATTTTACTTGTTGAGCCACTAGGCTCATTAGCTTTTAATGGTGCAGGTGAGACAGATCTGGGGCAGACGGGCGACGGGAGCTGAACCAGCTATGGTGATTGTGTTTATCAATGTCCAGCGATCCCGTGTCTTAGATGTTGTTATTTTTGATCTTTTGACAAATCTGTGTTAGATCCATTACAACAATGTTGAATTCATATAGAATTCCAGTAGTTATAATATCGCGCCTTGAAATTTTGTATCAAATCTGTTATTTAAATCTGTCTCAGCTATTTATTATTTGGCACCAATTGTATTCGTATTTCGATTTTTTTATGTTGTAAGGTAATACAGCTTACAATAATTATCATTCAGCCATTCATTTCCTTTTGTTATTTCATTTATTCTAAATCCGTTGATGCCCATGGGCGTGGGCGTCACAACTTGGTATCAGAGCATGGTCCTGAGATAAACACACACACTTCCGGTTGGGACGGATTTCGTCGGCCGTTTCTCCAGATGCTGTGAGTTTTACTTTATGTTTCAGAGCATTTGTCTTTTAAATTTATCATGTTCTGATGTTTATTTGTGGTGGATTACGGGCTATAGATAAGATGTCTGGCAGAGGTAGAAGAAACACTTCCTTAGAATAACCCGGCCTAGACAGTAACGCTAGCATTACCCAACTCCTAAGGCTGTTGGTAGAGCAAACCGGTAGAGGCAATGACCAATCTTCTAGTAGTAGAGGACCAAGCCACGATGACTCACAGGAGAAGTTTAGAAGGCAGAAACAAAAGGAGTTTAGTGGTACAACGATCCGCTGATTGCTAAGAGCTGGATCAAGTCTATGGAAGTTATATTTGAGTATCTTCAGATGCCAGACTTGGATAGGCCTCGGTGCGCTATATACATGTTGAGAGATGACGCTATGATTTGGTGGGAAGGAGCTAAGATATCTGTGGATTTGGCAAATCTGACTTGGGGAGATTTCAAGCGAGTATTCTTTGAGCAATACTTCACAGCAGACAAGAGGTCTGAGTTGAAGAGGGAGTTTCTAACTTTGAAACATGGAAGTATGATCGTACATGAGTATGTGCGGATGTTTGAAAGAGGATGTTATTTTGTGCCTCTTATTGGTAATGATCCAGAATAGAAGCTGAGCCACTTTGTGGAAGGGTTAAAGCCTATGTTCAAGATGAATGTTAGGCTATCTGTGCCTAAGACTTACAGAGAAGCAGTGGATAGAGCCCTGCGAATTGAGAGAGATTGGAAAGATGTGGAGGAATAAAGGCAACAGAAGAGACAGGCCTTCCAACATAAAGATTAGAGGCCGTTTAAGAAACAAAACAAGAAACAACAGAGGCCTCAAGAGCAGAAACCCTTACCGATCCAACCCATTAGTGCAGTTCCTGCTAGCAACAACAGACCAGTGTGTCCCAAGTGCCAGAAGAACCACTCTGGTTTATGCAGACTTGGACAGAGCGTCTGCTACAGATGTGGGTTGCCAGGGCATATTATTAAGAACAGCCCAAAGACAAAACAGCTGGTGACCAGTAGAGCTTTTGTTATGACAGCAGAGCAGGCCAACCCAGATTCAACGGTGGTTACGGGTAAGATCTTGATTGCTGTTATGCCCTCCATAGCTTTGATAGATTCAGGAGCTACCCATTCTTTTATAGCAGCCAAGTTTTCTAAGAAGTTATCCATCAGACCCGACCAAGTAACTATAGGCTTTTGCGTAACGGTACCCTCAGAAGAAGAGTTAGTATCTTACAATCTGTATCGAGATTTAGAACTTAGGCTTCAAGGGCGATTGATTACCATAGATTTGATTGTGCTACCGATGCCCGAGTTTGACATGATTTTGGGAATGGACTGATTGACCAAGTATGGAGTAGTAATTGGCGTTAAGTTCCGAACAGTAGTGGTTAACCCACCCAGAGGAGACCCGTTTACGTTTGAGGCCAATCATATTTGGAGGATTCCGCGCATTATATCAGCTCTTAAGCCTCGCAGCTGTTTGAGGAAATGTGGAGTAGGATTTCTGGCGAGTCTATCATCCCTAGCTACGATTAGTAAGCCCCAACTTTTAGATGTGGAGGTGGTTAATGAGTTTCCCGAGGTTTTCCCCGAGGATATACACGGAATACCACCAAACAGAGAGCTGGAATTCGCAATCGACTTAGTGCCACGAGCCGCACATGTATCCAGACCACCCTATCGTCTAGCTCCATCAGAGATGATAGAGTTAAAGGAACGGATACAAGATCTGTTGGATAAGGGCTTCATTAGACCGAGCACGTCATCGTGGGGAGCCCCCGTTCTGTTTGTTAAGAAGAAGAATGGGAGTTTGAGGTTATGTATAGATTACCGAGAGCTGAATAAGTTGACCATTAAGAATAAATATCCCCTTCCTAGGATTGAGGATCTTTTTGACCAGCTAAAGGGATCAACAGTCTTTTCTAAGATCGACTTGAGATCTGGTTACCATCAATTGAAGATTAAACCAGCTGACATCTATAAGACAGCCTTTAGAACCCGCTATGGCCATTATGAGTTTTTAGTAATGCCCTTTGGACTTACTAATGCACCCTCATATTTTATGGACATGATGAATAGAGTTTTTCAACCATTTTTGGATCAATTCGTAGTTGTGTTCATAGACAATATCCTCGTGTACTCTAAGACCAGATCTGAGCATGCAGACCATCTGAGGACAGTGCTTCAAGTTTTGAAGAGTAAGCAGTTGTTCGCCAAGTTTAGTAAGTGTGATTTTTGGTTGGAGAAAGTTGCGTTCTTAGGTCACATTATATCCAAGGATGGACTAGAAGTGGACCAGCCAAGGTAGAAGCTGTACGTGAGTGGACAGTTCCCAAATCTGTTTCAGAAGTAAAGAGTTTCTTGGGTTTAGCCGGATACTATAGGCGATTCATTCAAGGGTTTTCGAAGATAATAGTTCCTTTAACCTCGCTAACAAGAAAGCAGGTTAAATATGATTGGACCCCAGATCACCAATGCAGCTTTGATAAATTGAATCAAGCCTTGGTAGAAGCCCCTGTGCTGACCATGCCATCTGGTCAAGGAAAGTTTGTTATTTTTACAGACACGTCCAGTTGGGTTTAGGTGCTGTGCTGATGCAGGACCGTAGAGTAATTTCTTATGCGTCCATACAATTGAAGGATCATGAGAAGAATTATCCCACGCATGACTTAGAGCTGGCAGCAGTAGTCTTTGCCCTGAAGATCTGGAACCTCTATGGAGAGAAGCGTGAGATATTCACTGATCATAAGAGCCTCAAGTACTTTTTCACCCAAAAGGAACTCAATATGAGGCAGAGGAGATGGCTAGAGCTAGTAAAATATTATGATTGTACAATCAGCTACCATCCAGGAAAGGACAATGTAGTGGATGATGTTTTAAGTAGGAAATCTATTGGATTAGCCCAGCTTACTGTCCATTGACCATTAGTTTATGATATTGAGAAGTTTGGAATAGAATTGGTGCCCAGTGGTAGCATTGTGATCTTGGCAGATCTCACCATACGATCGAATCTGATAGATCAGATCCGAGAGGGACAGCTGAAAGATGAGCAGCTTCAGAAGTGGGTTAAGCAAGATAGAGAGAGAGGTAGAATCTCTATTTTTCAGAAGGAGTAGTCAGATTTCATGGCCGGATGTGGGTGCCCCAAGTAGACACCTTGAGATCAGATCTGATGACAGAAGCCCACACAGCCCCATACACTGTACATCCGGGGAGTACCAAGATGTATAAAGACCTTCAGAAGTTGTATTGGTGGCCAGGAATGAAAAGAGATATATCCAGATTTGTCTCTGAATGTTTAACGTGGCAATTGGTGAAAGCTGAACACCAAAGACCAGCAAGAATGTTGAAGCCCCTGCCTATTCCAGAATGGAAATGGGAGTGTATAGCTATGGATATTGTAGTTGGGTTACCCAGGACTGTTCAAGGATATAATTCTATTTGGGTTATAGTAGAAAGACTCACTAAGTCATCTCACTTCTTACCAGTTAAGACAACATATGATGTGAGCAGATACGCAGATCTGTATGTGAAGGAAATAGTGTCAGGCCTCGTGCTCTAAACAGAGTAAAATCATACAAACACATGCGGAAGCTATCAAAAAGCGGGTAAAATTTTTGCTTTTGGCCTGACGGTTTAAAACAATACAATTTAAAATATCATGATACTCAAAATAGAATCCCAGCTTACAAAAATCACAACAACAATAACAGTATAGCATACAACAACCATAACATGTATCAGACTCCAACTACTGGATACAATAACGAAGCGCAGGGCATACCCCTGGCTAACTGATACATATATATATATAAATATGCTATACGCAACTGGTACACGCTAACCACCTCCTGGGGCACCACCAGCTGGGTTAAAACCACGACCAGCTGTAAAACCTGGGTTCCCTGAAACAACACAAACAAGGAAACAAACCAAGCCCCAGAGGGACATGGGGTCAAACCCCAGTACGGAGAGAAACAGATAGCTAAAAGAATGCATAAGATAAAATGCAGATACTATGCATGAGACACCGGATAACAACAGAAGGCTCGACCAACAAGGGAGCTAAGGAACTCAAGCACAGCTCCAAGAATCTGCAACAACAGTGGCCACGGGGTGTGTTCACAGTGTGGTAATGAGCCACTCGCTGTGACACTACACCCGAATACCAGATGCATCAAACAACTCAACCTGCCGTTGCCTCGCCCATGAACTGTGGTAGTTAACCACTCGGCGCATGGTGGATAACGATCCCAGCAGGGAGGGTATCACCGCTCGCCCTCGCATCCTGGTAAGAATCAACAACAGCAATACAAGATACAAGGCTGCAAAATACGATACACAAGGGATCTGAAATTGTTGGCGACAATGACGGATCCGGATCCCATTTCCCGGGGGCGCAGCGGAAGTTAAAATTTTTTCCCCGCAAGCATTCAATACATTAAAACTAATCAATAAATCATACATAGGATGTTTATCGATTGTTACCTTGCTGGCGTCTAGGCTCCTGGCTCCAACCAGATTCACAGGGAATTCTGGCTCTTGAAAGGTAGGCGGCGGTAGATCGTCTAATCAGGTCCACGACCGGAAACACGATTCCTCCATCAATCTGCACTAGAAGATCTGACGGATTTTGGCACGAAAGGATTCTCCTCATCACGCTGATCGAAACAAGTCCGATCACGATCATCGACGGCGGGCGGCGATGCGGGCCGGCGGCGGCGGCGCTTGGAGGTGGCTGGCGGCGGCGTGAGGTTTAAGAGAGGAGGGGGCGGCCGAGAGTTGGAGCTAGGGTGTGTGTTGTTATGATGTGATTAAAACCCTAGGTCATATCAACATATAGACCTATGATGGGCTTGAACCGGCCCATTGGACTTGGGTCAGGCCCAGGTCCAAATGAACATTCGGTTCATTTAAATCACTGCGGTTTCATCATAACTCCGATCGACGATCAGATCGGATCGATCGAATCAGTTTCCAAAACTGAATATTATGAAGCGAAAAACAATTTTTCAGATCACGTAGACAAAAATTACAGTTTAGCCCCCCAACTTTGGGAAATCGCAACTTGACCCCTGTTGACTATTAGGAAGTCGCACTCCCTAAAATCCTCCTCCTATGCTCAACACATTGAGCTCAGTTTCCGTGCGGGAATCATGAATCCAGTACTTGTGTGACCCTCAATGGTTCAGGGATACAGCTAGCCGTGGGTCCACAACCATTGTGACTCCGAAATCACAATTTCGGACTTGCCCATCGGATCATGATAAAGCGCCTAGCAACATCGCCCCATGATCCCCTAGGTATCACTGATAGTGCTTGCAAGAACCAGTTGGTCGTGGTTAGCGTACAGTACGGTCCTTTCAACACATATATCCCGATCAGATCAACGACCATTGGTAAATCGAGAGTCGCTAGAGATCCGATAACTATGTATACATCTTGGAGATCAAATAGTGACATCGCGAGTGTAACTAGGCAAACCCATTTACCTAAAACACATCCAGTACTCTGGTCAGAGATTTATCACACTATTGTCTCCTCAGATAACATAGGATATCCACGCATGAAAGTGAAACATACTAAACCTCTATGCTTTTTTTTTTGAAAGCCGACGTGGAATAACATTTAATAAAAACGTTAAATAAAACCATAACTTAAGCATTAAAACAACATCTCAACATGCGATAAAACGACTACAAAAATCCTTAGTCCACGTCTCAAAAGCTAATCATAAAAATCAGAGTACTCAAAGACTGTTTGCGGAAAACTGAACATGTTTAAAAGTGGGTAACATGAAATAACTAAGCGGTCACGGGGTAACAGCCGCAGCGGAGCATCAGACGTCCTCACCGCCGGTCGGAGTAATATCATCAACATTATCATGTTCACCTGCACCATATAAACCTAGTGAGCCTAAAAGCCCAGCATGCTATATCCGCTAATAACAAGGTACATATAGTAAAACCACATACAAGCACATAAGCGTATGAACATAATTTTCATGACATGCGTGCATTAAAAGATCTTAAAACGTTAAATCATGCTGTAGTCGTACATAAATCATCATAACATATATGTTAAGGCATAGCATAATACATAACATAACTTAAAAGAACATGCGTGTCGTATCCATGAAGTGAGAGCCGTTAAATTCGATTGATCAATCTATAAACCAACGTACGTGGCGGTGTGGTTCACCCGACCTTACCTCGGGATCCCTATATGTCACACCTCTATGCTTGCCACTTCACCATGTCGTGATCACATGGATCCATAGGCTCATAATCGTTATACATTAACAGGGGATCCCCCCACCCGGCTACCCGGCTAACTCCCATCGTTACTTTGTCCCACCACACTTCAATTTCTCAAAAACATTTTCATACATGCCTTAACATAATTTAAACTTTCATGATGCATGCGTTTCATAAAAATCATGCAACTTTAAAACCTTGGCCCATCAATATATTCTAATTTTCTTAAAACATTACATACTTAAATACATAACATGATACATATAAAAGTAAATATATATTAATGGGCCTATGCATTATTTTCT
>KV014904.1:28885-49136 GCA_001598015.1 Dorcoceras hygrometricum | reverse complement strand
GCCTCGCCACCAGCGCTCTGCGGCCTTCCTAAGCAGTAGAATCACTAAACTCAAACGGAGCTCATCATCATACTGACATCGATCGAAAAGAAAGATGACGTTCCGGAGCCACGAGTCCGCATCCTCACTGGACTCATCACCATTGAAGACTGGAGGGTTCATCCTCTGAAACCGAGCGATCACCACATCCATCCTCTCTACCGGAGGCGCCGTAGCCGCAACCTCTTCTTCCTCACTACTCTCACGAGTCTGAGTACGAGCACTATATAGATCCTAATTCTGTCCTCTTGACTCCTGAAACTGCCCCTACCTCTACCACGACGTCTAGGCGGCATCTACAAAAACACTCAACAGGATCAAGCAAAACAGAACAGATTTGGCATAGATAGCATATAACACAGAAATATGCAGCACGTAGTCACATAACCAAGCACATACAACACACCACACTGTGCCTAGACTCGAGTGAGATCAAAGAAATTGAGCTTATCCCAGCTTAAGCTCTGATACAAAAAATGTCAGGCCTCGTGCTCTAAACAGAGTAAAATCATACAAACACATGCGGAAGCTATCAAAAAGCGGGTAAAATTTTCGCTTTTGGCCTGACGGTTTAAAACAATACAATTTAAAAGACCATGATACTCAAAATAGAATCCCAGCTTACTAAAATCACAACAACAATAACAGTATAGCATACAACAACCATAACATGTATCAGACTCCAACTACTGGATACAATAACGAAGCGCAGGGCATCCCCCTGGCTAACTGATACATATATATATATAAATATGCTAACGCAACTGGGACACGCTAACCACCTCCTGGGGCACCACCAGCTGGGTTAAAACCACGACCAGCTGTAAAACCTGGGTTCCCTGAAAACAACACAAACAAGGAAACAAACCAAGCCCCAGAGGGACATGGGGTCAAACCCCAGTACGGAGAGCAACAGATAGCTAAAAGAATGCATAAGATAAAATGCAGATGCTATGCATGAGACATCGGATAACAATAGAAGGCTCGACCAACAAGGGAGCTAAGGAACTCAAGCACAGCTCCAAGAATCTGCAACAACAGTGGCCACGGGGTGTGTTCACAGTGTGGTAATGAGCCACTCGCCGTGACACTACACCTGAATACCAGATGCATCAAACAACTCAACCTGCCGTTGCCTCGCCCATGAACTGTGGTAGTTAACCACTCAGCGCATGGTGGCTAACGATCCCAGCAGGGAGATGATAGTGCGGTATCGTCGCTCGCCCTCGCATCCTGGTAAGAATAAACAACAGCAATACAAGATACAAGGCTGCAAAATACGATACATAAGGGATCTGAAATATGCGTGAACAAATGCGTGTATGCAATTCACATGAAACAGCTAGCATAAACACCAATGCTCAGCAAGCAATACACAGATAGGTTCACCGAAACATCCCAGCAGCCACACATAATATCTCACGCCAATTCCAAGCTACATCAAGCTCAAATCCGTACCTTATACTTTTGTGCAACAATTACCACAAAACAGGCCCGAGAGATCTGGATAGCAACCTGATAAATACACAACACACAGATCTCAAAAGCTGCACAGAAACTCACGGCCAATTACAGAAGCTCACGGCTGGGATCCACGCTCAACCAACGCAATTACTACCAAAACAACTTACTGGAAGCTTAAACCAAGGCTAGGAACAAGATCTCATCACAAAGGAATGAAGTTCTACCTGCACTACAAAACGCACAATCGGGCAGCAACTTCGCGTTCCTCAACTAGCCAACCACAGCCTCCAAAAGTGGTATGAAATGATAGAGCTTCGCAAGAGGAGTCCAACGCTACCTCGCACGTACCAAAAAACGGCCGGAAACGATGGGAATTGTCGGAGAAAAGCTACTGTGAACAGTAACCTAGGGTTCGAAGCGAAGAACACAATCGGGGAGAATATTTCGCTAAGTATGAAATCTGGTACTTGAAATCGAAGACCAAGTCTTCCTTAAATACATCTCGCAAAAGCTGGTTAGAAACATCCACCGACAAAACTAGCAGGTACGCTATAAACAAATACAACCAGTAGATGCGAAGAAACCAACTGTTGAATTCTCAAACCACGCAATACAAAACGATGTCACAGCGACTTATCAAAACGACGTTGCACTGCTTATGTCAATAAATCTGCCACCAGCTGGTCGCCTAAAACCATCGGCTGGTTCTCAAATCCAAAAGCTGGACAACCAGACGACTGGTTTAAACATCACGAGAATTCCTCCAAAAGCTGGTACCAGCAGCAACATATAAAACGCAGCGTTGCCACTAAACAAAACGGCGTCGCATAGCTCTCGCGCAATACCAGCCGCAAGCACAGTAACCACCACCAGTCACAAGTTACAGTAGCAACAAATCTCTCACAGCTGGACAACCAGTCACAACATTCAAACGACGTCGCGCCAACTTATCAAAACGCTACCGTTTTGCCATTCGATACAAACAACACACAATGCAACGACTGATTTCAAAACGCGCAACCAGATTTCTCCCAAACGACGACGTTTAGGAATCTTGCGTTACCAAAGCACGCCGTGACTGGATTTCACCAAATCGACCAGCTTTTGCCACGAAACCAGCTCCCACAACAAAACCAGCTTTCACCTCCAAAACTCAAAAATACGAAAACTTCCAGAATCGCTCAAAACGTGATTTCTGACCCGAAAATGCAAAACAAACTCACAAACAGAGATCTGAACCACCGGAAATCTCTAAGAACCGATACATTCCAACAAAATAATCTCTTATACAAATTCAGGTCTCACAAATAGTAAGGTTGCATGGTGTTCCAGCGTCGATTGTATCTGATAGAGATCCGAAGTTCACGTCAGCTTTCTGGAAGAGTTTTCATAGAGCTTTGGGTACAAAGTTGACCTTTAGCACAGCTTTTCACCCCAGACAGATGGTCAATCTGAAAGGGTGATTCAGATTTTAGAAGATCTACTCAGAGCTTGTATTGTGGATTTTTCAGAGAGCTGGGATTTAAAGTTACCATTGGTAGAATTCGCGTATAACAACAGTTTCCTAGCTTCTATCCAGATGGCCCCATTCAAAGCTCTCTATGGACGCAAATATAGAACACCTCTTCACTGGGATGAGGTAGGAGAACGAGCTGGTCTAGGACCAGATGTGGTAGAACAAACAGCAGAAGCTGTTAGAAAGATTAGAGAATGGATGAGAGCAGCTCAGAGCAGGCAGAAGAGTTATGCAATCAATAGACGTCGAGAGCTGAGCTTAGAAGTTGGTGATCATGTGTTTTTGAGAGTAGCTCCTATGAAAGGATTAATGCGTTTTGGGAAGAAAGGAAAGCTGAGTCCCAGCTATATTGGGACTTATGAGATTCTGGAACGAGTAGGACGTTGGCTTATCGTTTATCATTGCCCCCGCAGCTGTCTTCAGTGCATAGTGTTTTCCATGTGTCAGCTTTGAGGAAATATATTCCCAACCCGTCGCACGTACTAAGCCATGAGCCAATTCAGTTAGCATAGATCTGAGTTACGAAGAGAGACCCGAGAGGATTCTTCTTCGAGAGATTAGGAAGCTGAGGAACCGTAGTATTCCTATGGTTAAAGTGCAATGTTCTAACCAAACAGAACGAGAAGCTACGTGGGAGACCGAAGCTGATATGTATAGACTTTACCCAACTCTGTTTGGTAAGTTAAATTTTGAGGACGAAATTTCATTAAGGAGGGTAGAGTTGTAGCTCCCCAAAATCCTTACGGCCACATAAATAAAACCATTCTATTTAAGGATCAAATTGATATTTCAGATTTCAGCTTAAGTCCATTTTTAATTGTTTAAGAATCTGATTTATTCATTTTCAGATTTTAGATACGGTGCAGAAGGTTTCCAGGCAAATTTCGCCCCAAGCATGAGACACGAGCAGATTTCAGATTTCGTTCGAAAATGCAATGAGCAATTTGTTCTTTTCAAAACCTTTTGGAAAATTTTCAAATTTAAAACAGTGGATGAGAGCTTTTTACAAATCTTTCAAAAAGTACAAATAGTTGGTAGGATATCCCATGCCTACTCGAGTGTTTTCACCTAATGACAATCGTGCTCTCTTATATGATTGTTTACGTGAAGTTTGAGTTCATTTCCACTTGTAAAGAAAATCTTTCATTCTCTCAAGCTCTCTGGAGCTCGTCGTGGGTGCTTGAGGAGGATTTCTGCAGGAACCAACTGTCTTCGTGTTTCCAGTGTTAAGGCAAGTAAAAGCTGATTCTTGCTACGCCATTTAAAACATATATTGTTTTCCTCAGTTCTGTTTGCTTTCCTGTTTATGTTAAAGATATAGCAATGTTCAAGCATGTTTATGAAAATGAAAGATCGGGTTCATTGTTGTTTTCTGTTTTAAAAGAATTCCAGTATGTGTTAGTGCAGACGTTGATGTTGTTTTTAAAACATTGAGCATTCCGATTTTAGTTCCTTGAAAGATTATGAAGTCCTTCCTTTTGTTGAATGGCGGCCTCAGGACTTGACTCCAAGGAATCGACTATGCTAGTCGAATCGGGATTTTGCTCTGGTTTGATAGGCGGAACTGGCACCTTTGGATGTCGTTCGTGATGTTGTAGCACTAGTTCCACTGCCAAATCCGTTTTCTACGATAGCGACTGGATTCTATAGTCAAATCTGAATTTTCCATGTCAAATCTTTTTTTCCCTTAAACACTATTTCTACAGTCGCATCTGTTTTTCTCGCTAGCGATACAAGCCCACAGGTCAAATCTGTTTCATGCTAAGCATTACTATTTCCGATAGCCAAATCTGCTTCGATGCTAGCGACACCCTAGTCAAGTCTGCTTCACGCTAACGATGTTGTTCCTTGACCACATCTGTTGTACGTTAGCGAAACCACTTTTATAGTCAAATCTGTTTCTTTTCAGATATGAGTTTAAAGGAAGAAATGTTTAGTTTTAAAGGATTTATGGCGTAGATAACAGACGGTCGCCACGGAAGGGTGAGCAGCTGTCCAGATGTCAGTTGCCCCTTCATATTGAGCTTCATGCCATATAGAACTGAATTCAGAAGTAGCTTGATCAAGCGCCTACGGACCTAAGGAGAACTTCTAAGCCATAAATCACAAGAAAATAATGATGATATCTGGGTTATTTCCCGAATCTATTTTTACGAAAGATGTTTATTATTAAATGCCTTCCTTTAAACTAATTTACGTTAAGATATGAAGACGTTTGCCTGACAGATCTGGGGCAGACGGGCGGCGGGAGCTGAACCAACTATGGTGATTGTGTTTATCAATGGCCAGCGATTCCGTGTCTTAGATGTTGTTTTTTTTTTATCTTTTGACAAATCTGTATTAGATCCATTACAACAATGTTGAATTCATATAAAATTCCAGTAGTTGTAATATCGAGCATTGAAATTTTTTATCAAATCTGTTACTTAAATCTGTCTCAGCTATTTATTATTTGGCGCCAATTGTATTCGTATTTCGATTTTTTTATGTTGTAAGGTAATACAACTTACAATAATTATCATTCAGCCCTTCATTTCCTTTTGTTATTTCATTTATTCTAAATCCGTTGATGCCCATGGGCGTCACAATGTACTCCCAATTGATTTCGAACATCATATGAGTTTTAAAATAGCAAACCATATATGAAAGAAATCTTATTTAGATAAAAGTAAAGCAGTTTAAAGCAAGATTTAAAGAAAATAAATTTAAAACAAGTTTTAAGAAAAGCAGTTTAGAGAAATTTTTACAGAAAGTTTAAAGGAAGTATTTCAAAAGTTTTGTGAATTGTGATGAATAACAGAGGGTCAGTTAGAGGGTTTGTGGTAATCGGTCGACGGGCTGGAGTGCCTTTCCAACATAGGGTGTCTGGTAATCGATCGACGGGC
Source organism: Dorcoceras hygrometricum (assembly GCA_001598015.1). Taxonomy (NCBI): domain Eukaryota; kingdom Viridiplantae; phylum Streptophyta; class Magnoliopsida; order Lamiales; family Gesneriaceae; genus Dorcoceras; species Dorcoceras hygrometricum. The sequence continues at coordinate 43,232 of KV014904.1, read as the reverse complement.
CGAAGTGCCCTGCCAACAGAGGGTGTGAGGTAATCGGTCGATGGACCGGAGTGCCCTGCTGATTGAGGGTGTTTGGTAATCGGCCGACAGATCGAAGTTGTCCTACCAACATAGTCAAAGATTAGGGCATTGTTGTAATCCACAATGATAAATCTAAATTTTCGAAGGATTTATTTGCTAATTTTAGTACCCTTCTTTATCAATTCAGTGATACAGCTTTCTTCTGAGCTGAATTTCAGGTTAGACTAGGAATCTGATTCACAGGAGTTGGTTGGTCGAATACTAACAAGCACGGTTCAGACTATTTTTAAATTCGGTTTGGTATGTGTCGGCTTATGTATAAAGATGTACTTTTAAAAGTATTTTTAAATGGTGAGCTCATGCTTCCTAAATGGTGAGTCATGCTTCCTATTTTCATTTAAATACACGTATCGTCACTTTTCAACACCACAATCAAACTTTTCAAAAGATTTTCATTTTAAAGCGGTGAAGAGCTCTCAATTAACCGACAGAAACTTCAACTCTTTAAAAATGATTTTTGGATCATGCTTGTAAGTTGTCAACACCTGTTCAACAGTTGAGGCAAGTAAAATCTGTTTTTGCTGTACTTTTGAAAGCAATATTGATTCCACTTGCATGTTTATATGAGTTTTAAGGGTTTGAGTGTGAGACCCGAAAGCTGATAATATTAATTGAGTTAATTAATCAGGTTTTGTTGAGATCAGCTTTGAGTTGTTGTGCTTGGAGAAGCTATCGGGTTTTGTTTGTTCTTAGAACAGCTTTGGTTAGTTGAGTTCTTTCGTGGAAGCTGTTCAGTAGTTAGCGCAAGTTATCGCTGAATGGTGACGTCAGCAGTAGTGGTTGTATTCAGTAGTCGTAGCGAGATCAGCAGTCGCTGAGCAGTAGCGAGTGCGCTAGCGTGTTTCAGCAGTGAGTAGTTCTACGTCGTCGTTTGGATTAGTTGGAACGACAGTATTTTGGATTAGCGAAGAAGACCCAGCTGTGAGTTGAGTTAGCGTCATCTGTGTGAGAGATCTGTTGTAGCGTTGCTATCAGATGTTGATTAGTGTTCAGCAGTGAGTAGCGGGTGACGTGTCCAGTTGCGACAGTAGTTCTCTGCGACGTCGTTTGAGTTAGTAACAATTGCTGTTTTAGCGTAGAGAGAACTATTGCAAGATCTGTTTTGCGAGCGGGAAAATCAGTTGCGATAGCTTAAGTTGTCGGTGGTGAGTTAGCGTCATCTGTGTGAGAGATCTGTTGTAGCGTTGCTATCAGATGTTGATTAGTGTTCAGCAGTGAGTAGCGGGTGACGTGTCCAGTTGCGACAGTAGTTCTCTGCGACGTCGTTTGAGTTAGTAACAATTGCTGTTTTAGCGTAGAGAGAACTATTGCAAGATCTGTTTTGCGAGCGGGAAAATCAGTTGCGATAGCTTAAGTTGTCGGTGGATCTGTTTCCAGTTTTTGTCAGTAGTGAGTTTTAATAGGGATCTTGGCCTTGTTCTCTATTATTGTTCCCCAACACTTAGAATATTTCCCGATTGCCAAATCCTGTCGCGATACCCTAGCTACTGTTCACCGAACCTTATCTTCTTCGATTGCCAGAGGTAAGCAGCTCCGACGAAGGCGAGAGTGGTAGCGTTGGACTCCTCTTGCTGAGACGCTTCGTTTGGTGGTGCTTTACGGACGTTTGCTTGAAGCTGGTGAGGTGTGCGAAGACATCTCCCTTGTGTAGTCTGTTGGCATAAGCGTCGGATTTCGCACCTAGCTTTTTGGGGTAAGTTCAGATCCTGCCTTTAAGCTTGTTAGAGCTTCCTGTGATGTTTGTTGAGGTAGGATAGCGCTGGTTGAGTTGTATCTCCCAGCTGTTGCTTTTCTGTGCTTCGGTCTTTGAGCAGTTGTTGTGTTTCTGTTGAGCAGGTGGTGGATCTGCGTCATTGTGGCAAGCTGCTTGTTGTAATTATAGCTCAGAAGATTTGAGGTACGGATGTGAGCTTGTTTACAGCTTAGGATTGAGCATGGATTATATGCTTGGCTGTGTGTGTGCTCTCTGCTGTTATCGTTTGTGTATTGTATTGATATCAGCTGTTGCGTTTGCATACACGCATATTGTTGTCGAGCCCTGTTTTGCTAGCTATGCCTGTTCTGTTGAATTGTGAGTACCAGGATTGTCAGGTCTCGTGCTCACAACAGAGTAAAATCACACAAACACAAGCGGAAGCTACTAAAAAGCGGGTAAATTTTTTTCTTTTAGCCTGATGGTTTAAAATAATATAATTTAAAATAATATCCCAGTTTTCAAAACCACCAAAACAATACAGCAATATAGCATCAAACAGTAAACAGGTTCCAACAACACAATACAACAGCTAAGCACATGGCATCCCCTGGATAACAATACTGATACATAAATATATGCTATACGCCACTGGGAACTCTAACAACCTTCTGGGGCACCTCTAGCTGGGTCAGCACCACGACCAGCTGTATAACCTGGACAACATAACAGGCAAGGAAAACAAACCAAGCCCCAGAGGGACATGGGGTCAAACCCCAGTACGGAGAGCAACTATAAAACAGCAGTAAACAGCAAGAATAAAATGCAGATGCTATGCATGAGACTAGGGACAACAGCCGAAGGCTACAACCAAGGAAAGAAAGCCAAAGAACTCAATGCACAGATCAACGAAATCTGCAACAGGATATCTGGCCACGGTGAGTGTAGGACATGTGGGAGCTACCCACTCACCCCTACTTGCCCACCAATACCAGGTGCATCAACAGCTCAACCTGCCGTTGCCCAACCTATGAACTGTGGTAGTTAACCACTCGACGCATAGGGGCTAACAAATCCCAGCAGGGAGATGAGAGTGCGGAATCACCGCTCGCCCTTGCATCCTGGTAAGAAAACAGAGCAACAACAACGAAACAAAGACTGCAACAACTGATGGAACAATATGCCAATGCGTGTATGAACAATTAACAGCAAGCATATAACATATGCACAACAATCAGACACGGCAGTATACAAAGTAACAACGAGGCACACAGCAATTCCACCAATAGCCATCTCACAATTTATTCAATCCATAACCTCGCTGTAATACAAGCTCCAAATCTGTACCTCAATCCTGATTTACCCAATCAGATTCCTCAAAGGAACGTAGCAAGTTACGGCCTGCACAAAATCTGCCAAAAATACACGGTGCACAGATTTCAGGGAAATACAACAAATCTCACGGCCATCACTAGCTGGGAACAACAGCTCAAACAGCAACTAATCAACCCATACAAATAAGCAGGAAGCTTAAATGAAGGCTAAGACTAAGATCTCAACAATAATTCGAAGTTCTACCTGCACGCACAAACACGTGGCCAAAGTCAGCAACTTCACGATCTCGCTCTAGCCAAATACAGCCTCCAAGACTGGTATAGGATGAAAGAGCTTCTCGATAGGAGTCCAACAATACCTCAAACGTCCAAAACGGTGGCCTAAAACGATGGGAATTCACCGGAGAAACTCACGTGAACAGTACTCTAGGGTTAGAGATAAAGATCGACAATTGGGAGAAATATTTCGCTAAGTATGGGATCTGCCTCTCAAATCGAAGACCAAGTCTTCCTATAAATACATCTCGCAACTGCTGAAATCTGGTTTAACAATTCCATCGACAAAAACCAGACGATGCACTACTAAAATCCCAACCAGCAGTCACATAGCAAATCAACAGCTGGTCGATTCTTACGACTGGTCCTCAAACCCAAAAGCTGGTATCTTACACAAGTAGCAGTTGGTGGCTAACCCAACGTCTGGATTGCCTAACAACCAAAAGATGGTACCAGACGTCGCGTTCCACTTAATCAAACGGCGTCGCATAACCCCAACGTCTGGATTCCTTAGCGCTAACCAAAACGACGACGTTCACCTCCTACGTCATCAAATCTGGTCGCTAACTCTCGCGCGCTACAGGAACTTTGACTAGTGTTGACATCTGCTCTTCAACGATACAACCAGATGACACACATGCAAACAGACTTCTCGCTACTGGTACCAGACGCGATACCCAAAACGGTGTCGTACCAACTTAACTAAACGCTGTCGTTTCCCGCTCGATACAAAACACGCTAAGGCAACGTCTGATCAACAAAACGCGCTACCAGACTTCACCCAAACGACGACGTTTAGATCTCTTGCGTCACCAATTACGCGCGGCGACTGGATTCCACCACCGACCAGCTTTCACCACAAAACCAGATCTCACAAAACAGAACTCAACCTCAAAAATACCAAAATTTCCAGAATTGCTTTAAATGTGAAATCTGACCCGAAAATACAAACCAAACTTACAAACAGAGATCTGGACCACCAGAAATCTCTAAAAACCGATTAAATCCAACCAAATTAATCTTTATGAATTTCCAGGTCTCACATCTCTCCCCCACTAAAAAGGATTTCGTCCTCGAAATCAAACAAAAATTCTGAAATTACAACACAGCAACAGAAACCAAAGCTGAAACTCGCCTAACACATGGCCAAGGGTTCCAGATAATTGAGCAAACAGCTAACACAACTAGGGAAGAAATACAACTAAAAACTAACAGCTACTGGAAATTTAGCTCAACAGCTACTCAAACAGATGCAGCCACTCACGCTGCATCTTTTCTTCCAGCTCCCAAGTATCTTCTTCCCTGCCATGTTTGCTCCATTGCACCATTACCAACGGGATGGTTTTGTTCCTCAATTGTTTCTCTTTTCTGCCTAGGATCTTCAAGGGATATTCTTGATAACTCAACGTTTGATCTAGCTCAACCTCGTCAGTCCTCAGCACATTAGACGGATCTGGCTCATACTTCCTCAACATGGAAACATGAAAGACGTCATGTAGAGAAGCTAATTCAGGAGGCAACAGTAGCCGATACGCTAAAGAGCCAATCCTCTCAACAATTTCATACGGTCCGACATAACGAGGGGCTAACTTTCCCTTGTGTCCAAAGCACATAACACTGCGAAACGGAGAAACTTGAAGGAATACTTGATCACCAACCTGAAACTCTAGAGGTCGACGCCTCTTATTCGCATAACTGGCTTGGTGATCCTGGGCAGCTTTCATCCGCTGTCTAATAAGATCCACATGATCCTTCATTTGCTGCACAAAATCTGGGGCAGATAGCTGCTCCCCACCTCTTCCCAACATACTGGCGATCTGCACTTCCTGCCATACAAGGCCTCAAACGGCGCCATACCAATCGTCACTTGGTAACTGTTATTGTACGAAAATTCCACCAAAGACAACGCGTCCTGCCAGCTACCACCAAAATCCATCACAACAGCTCGTAACATATCCTCCAAAGTCTGGATAGTTCTCTCGGATTGGCCATCTGTTTGGGGATGATACGCGGTGCTCATAGCCAATCTGGTACCCAAAGCTGTTTGCAAACTCTTCCAAAACCTGGAAGTAAACCTTGGATCTCGGTCTGAGACGATCGAAACGGGCACACCGTGAAGTCTAACCACGAAATCAACGTACAGTTTCACCATTTTCTTCAAAGAGAACGTCATCCCATAGGGAATAAAATGTGCAGACTTCGACAGTCGGTCTATAACCACCCAAATAGCATCGCATCCTCTGCTGGCACGAGGCAGATGCGTCACGAAATCCATCACTATGTGCTCCCAATTCCATTGGGGCACTTCCAAACTCTGCAACAGACCACCGGGTCTCATCCTTTCAGCCTTAACCGTCTGACAGTTCAAGCAACGAGTGACAAAACCAGCAACATCGCTCTTCAGGCCAGCCCACCAGAAGTGCGGCTTCAACGCATGGTACATCTTCCGTGCACCAGGATGAACACTGTGTCTATTGCAGTGCGCTTCCCGAAGGATCTCCTCCTTCAAATCAATGACGTTAGGCACAACCAGCCTGCCACGAAACCTCAAGCAACCATCAGAAGCAACAGAGTAATCCTCGAGTTCTCCAGCCCTGACATACAACTTCAACTCGTGGATGGAAGGAGTCCTTTGAGCTGCTCGAATAGTCGAAACAATCTGTGGCTCCACTTGGAAGGAAGAAACCACAACACAATCCTCAGCCGGGTAGAATCTCCAACCAGTAGTATTAAGATGCTCTTGATCCTTAGAAATATACAACGAAGCAAGCATCTCACTAGCCTTCCTGCTCAAAGCATCGGCCACCACGTTCGACTTCCCAGGCTGATACTTGATCTCGCAATCAAAGTCCTTCAGCAGCTCCATCCAACGACGCTGTCTCATATTCAAGTCAGGCTGCGAAAACAGATATTGCAAACTTTTGTGGTTCGAGTACACCACAAATTGCTCACCGTACAGGTAATGACGCCAAATCTTTAACGCAAAAACCATGGCTTCTAACTCCAAATCATGGACTGGATAACGAGTCTCATGCGGTTTCAACTGCCGTGAGGCATACGCAATGACTCGACCATTATGCATCAAAACACAGCCCAATCCATTGAGCGAAGCGTCAGAACAAACAATGAAACCACCTGATCCAGACGGCAGAGCCAACACAGGTGCAGTAGTCAGCTTCTCCTTAAGCAGTTGAAAGGCATTCTCGCACTGCTCAGTCCACACAAACCGCTTGTCCTTCTGGGTCAGTTGAGTCATCGGCTTTGCTATGCTAGAAAAACCTTCAATGAAACGACGGTAATAGCCAGCCAGACCCAAGAAACTACGAATCTCCGACACATTCCGGGGATGTTCCCAGTTCAAAACAGCATCAACCTTACTGGGATCCACAGAAATCCCCTCGGCTGAAATAACATGACCCAAGAATACGACGCAATCCAGCCAAAACTCGCACTTGGAGAATTTAGCATACAACTGCTGGTCTCTCAACGTCTGAAGGACAATTCTCAAGTGCTCCTTATGCTCCAAAGGAGTCTTAGAATATACCAAGATGTCGTCAATGAACACGATCACAAACTGATCAATAAATTCTCGGAAAACTCTGTTCATCAAATCCATGAAGACTACAGGAGCGTTAGGTCAGCCCAAAGGAGTCTTAGAATATACCAAGATGTCGTCAATGAACACGATCACAAACTGATCAATAAATTCTCGGAAAACTCTGTTCATCAAATCCATGAAGACTACAGGAGCGTTGGTCAGCCCAAACGGCATAACCAGAAACTCGCAATGTCCGTACCTCGTACGAAAAGCAGTCTTAGCGACATCCTGATCTCTTACCCTCAGCTGATGGTACCCGGAACGCAAGTCAATCTTTGAATACACCGCAGAACCTTGCAACTGATCAAACAGATCATCGATTCTCGGAAACGGGTACTTATTCTTAACTGTCGCTTTATTCAGCTGGCGGAAATCAATGCACATCCGCATTGAGCCATCCTTCTTCTTCACAAACAAAATGGGCGCTCCCCACGGTGACATGCTAGGTCTGATAAAACCTTTCTCCAGCAAATCGTCCAACTGCACCTTGAGCTCTCTCAACTCCACAGGCACCAGACGATACGGGGCACGAGAAATCGGAGCTGTTCCAGGCACCAGCTCTATGCTGAAGTCAATCTCCCTCTTCGGAGGAAAACCAGGAATCTACTCCGGAAACACATCGGGAAAATGTCGCACCACGGGAACGTCACTGAGCTGCACATGAGAAGAAGAAGACGCATCCAAAGCGTAGATCATAAAACCAGCATTCCCTAAAGACAGCAAACTAAACATCTCCATCGCTGAGACCAACGGGATCGATCGAGAATCCTGGTCGTAGAAGTCCCACTTCTCGCCAGACAAAGGCCTAAAGCGCTCAATCCCATGGAAGAAATCCACGGAGGCCCTATAGCTGGACAACACGTCCATCCCAACTATACAATCGAAATCCCACAACATCAGGCGGATCAAGTTCGCCACCAACACATGTTCACCAAAACACAACACGACATCTAACAAAACCTCCTGGGAGAACAGGCTCACACCGCCAAGGGTAGAAACAGAAACAACATCGCGCAAAGGAATGGTATGCAAACCATGCTCGATAACAAAAGAATCAGAGACAAAAGAATGCGATGCACCGGTTTCAAACAACACACGCGCAGGAAAATCGAAAACAAGACATGTACCTGTGATCACCCTGCTCGGCGTCTCCTCTGCCTGCTCCCTAGTAATGGCGTTGGCCTGAGCATGCTGGGGTCCAGAATAGAACGGCTGAGACGACTGTTCGAATCGCGACGGACCAGGCTGCTGAAACGGCCTGAACGGAGTCTCACCCAACTGGGGCTGCTGAAACTGAGGGGAACGACACGTAGACTGTCCTCCACGACCCTGAGACGGGGCTGCGGCCTGCTGCGATCCGGCCACAAGACATGTACCTGTGATCACCCTGCTCGGCGTCTCCTCTGCCTGCTCCCTAGTAATGGCGTTGGCCTGAGCATGCTGGGGTCCAGAATAGAACGGCTGAGACGACTGTTCGAATCGCGACGGACCAGGCTGCTGAAACGGCCTGAACGGAGTCTCACCCAACTGGGGCTGCTGAAACTGAGGGGAACGACACGTAGACTGTCCTCCACGACCCTGAGACGGGGCTGCGGCCTGCTGCGATCCGGCCGACGGACACACCCTAGCAAAATGTCCAAACTGACCACAGATATGGCAAGAGCCCTGAACACCGATACACTGGGTCGATGGATGCTTGCCACCACAAAAACCACAAAACTCACCCGAGAACTACTGCTACTCGAGCTACCTGAACCAGACGATCCAGAACCAGACTTCTTCTTGAACTGCTGACCGCAGGGTCGGAACCTCTGACGGCCAGACTGCTGCGCCACCTGCTGCTGCGGGGGCTGATGGGCTGACTGCGAAGACTGAGAAGACTGCACTCCCTGACCAGCAGGACGACTAACTTGCGCAGCCTGTTGCCTACGAGCACGACGACTCCGCAAACCCTCCTCAATATCGATAGCACTATCCACTGCCTCCGCATACGTCTTGGGTTTGCTTGTCAGCACCATCTGATACAGTTCCTCATTCATACCCTCAAGAAATCTAGTCCGCTTGGCCCTCTCCCGGCCAGAAACATGGGGAACTTATGCCAATAAAGAAGAGAACTGACGAGCATACTCCCTCACAGTCATGGAGCCCTGCTCCAGATGATCGAACTCCCGCTCACGGGCATTAACGTAAGACTCGAGCACATACTCCTGCCGGAAGGTGGTACAGAAACTATCCCAAGAGATCCCAACGCCGGTCTCCAATAAAGTACTCGAAGCACCTCGCCACCAGCGTTCTGCAGCCTTCCTAAGCAAGAGGGTCACTAGGCTCAACCGAAGATCATCGTCATACTAAACCAGATCGAAAATACCAATAATATTCCGGAGCCACGAGTCCGCATCCTCGCTAGACTCGTCACCATTAAAGACCGGAGGGTTCATCCGCTGAAACCTCGCTATAACAACATCCATCCTCTCCACCGGGGGAGGAAAGTCACCAACTTCCTCCTCCTCATCTCGGCTACTACGAGTACGACTAGGAGCACTACGCCGATCCTCGTTATATCCTGCCGATTCATCAAATTGCCCCCTACCTCTACCACGGCGTCTAGGCGGCATCTACGAAGGCACTCAACAGGGTAAGGCAACAGAGAACGGATATAGTATAGATATCACATAGGTCAAGCACATGCAACACACGACACTGTGCCTAGACTCAAGTTTGATCAAAGAAATCGAGCTTATCCCAGCTTAAGCTCTGATACCAAAATGTCAGGCATCGTGCTCACAACAGAGTAAAATCACACAAACACAAGCGGAAGCTACTAAAAAGCTGGTAAAATTTTTTTTTATTTTGGCCTGACGGTTTAAGACAATATAATTTAAAATACGACAATACTCAAAATATATATCCCAGTTTGCAAAACCACCAAAACAATACAGCAATATAGCATCAAACAGTAAACAGGTTCCAACAACACAATACAACAGCTAAGCACAAGGCATCCCCTGGCTAACAATACTGATACATAAATATATGATATACGCCACTGGGAAACTCTAACCACCTCCTGGGGCACCTCTATCTGGGTCAGCACCACGACCAGCTGTATAACCTGGACAACATAACAGGCACTGAAAACAAACCAAGCCCCAGAGGGACATGGGGTCAAACCCCAGTACGGAGAGCAACTATAAAACAGCAGTAATCAGCAAGAATAAAATGCAGATGCTATGCATGAGACCAGGGACAATAGCAGAAGGCTTGTAGGAAAGGGAGCCAAAGAACTCAATGCATAGCTCAAAGAAATCTGCAACAGGATATGTGGCCACGGTGAGTGTAGGACATGTGGGAGCTACCCACTCATCCCAACTCGCCCGCGAATACCAGGTGCATCAACAGCTCAACCTGCCGTTGCCCAACCTATGAACTATGGTAGTTAACCACTCGGCGCATAAGGGCTAACAAATCCCAACAGGGAGATGAGAGTGCGGAATCACCGCTCGCCCTCGCATCCTGGTAAGAAAACAGAGCAACAACAATGAAACAAAGACTGAAACAACTGATGGAACAATATGCCAATGCGTGTATGAACAATTAACAACAAGCATATAACATATGCACAACAATCATACACGGCAGTATACAAAGTAACAACGAGGCACACAGCAATTCCACCAATATCCATCTCACAATTTATTCAAGCCATAACCTCGCTATAATACAAGCTCCAAATCCATACCTCAATCCTGATTTACCCAATCAGATTCCTCAAAGGAACGTAGCAAGTCACGGCCTGCACAAAATCTGCCAAAATACATGGTGCATAGATTTCAGGGAAATACAACAAATCTCACGGCCATCACTAGCTGGGAACAACAGCTCAACCAGCAACTAATCAACCCATACAAATAAGCAGGAAGCTTAAATGAAGGCTAAGACTAAGCTCTCAACAACAATTCAAAGTTCTACCTGCACGCACAAACACGCGGCCAAAGTCAGCAACTTCGGCTCACGGAGAACAGTAACCCGAGGGTTAGAAACGAAGAACGAAGTTGGGAGAAAATTTGCTAAGTATGGAATCTGTTGCAATAATTGAAGGCCAAAGCTTCCAATAAATACACACGTGAAAGCTGGTTAAAAAGTACACCGACAAAACCAGACGATGCACTACTAAAATCCCAACCAGCAGTCACATAGCAAATCAACGGCTGGTCGCTGCTTACGACTGGTCCTCATACCCAAAAGCTGGTATCTTACACAAGCAGCAGTTGGTCGCTAACCCAACGTCTGGATTGCCTAACAACCAAAAGATGGTACCAGACGTCGCGTTCCACTTAAATGAAATGGCGTCGCATAACCCCAACGTCTGGATTCCTTAGCGCTAACCAAAACGACGACATTCACCTCCTACGTCATCAAATCCGGTCGCTAACTCTCGCGCGCTACAGGAACTTTTCCTAGAGTTGACGTCTGCTCTTCAATGATACAACCAGACGACACACATGCAAACAGACTTCTCGCAACTGGTACCAGACGCGATACCCAAAACGGCATCGTACCAACTTAACTAAACGCTGTCGTTTCCCGCTCGATACAAAACACGCTAAGGCAATGTCTGATCAACAAAGCGCGCTACTAGACTTCACCCAAACGACGACTTTTAGATCTCTTGCGTCACCAATTACGCGTGGCGACTGGATTCCACCATCGACCAGCTTTCACCACAAAACCAGATCTCATAAAACAGATCTCAAGCTCAAAAATACCAAAATTTCCAGAATTGCTTTAAATGTGAAATCTGACCCGAAAATACAAACAAAACTTACAAACAGAGATCTGGACCACCAGAAATCTCTAAAAACCGATTAAATCCAACCAAATTAATCTTTATGAATTTCCAGGTCTCACAAGGATGCTATGTTCAAGGACGAGCGGGTAGTTCCCGTATACCTTGGAGGCGAGCGGGTAACTCCCGTACCTAATTCTCCCTGCTGGGTTTGTTAGCTACTATGAGCGGAGTGGGTAGCTCCCACATCTCATGAGTGAGCAACAGTAGGTGGAGCTGGTTGTTAGCATCTGGTATGGTGTACTGGAGATGAGTGGGTAGCTCCCATGTGCTCAGTATACCCGTGGCCACGAACTGATTGTTCCTTTGATCAGACCTTGCTGCTGAGCTGTTGTTGAGATCCTTTGGCTCCCTGCTTTCGGTTGTAGCCTTGATCCCTTGCATAGCATTTGCATATTTATCTGTGTTTTCCTTATGCTGTTATTGTTGCTCTCCGTACTGGGGTTTGACCCCGAGGTCCCTCTGGGGCTGGTGTTTGTTGCCTGTGTGTTGTTTCCAGGTTTCCCAGGTTTCTCTGTTGGTCGTGGCTTTGACTCAGCGGGAGGTGCCCCAAGAGGTGGTTAGAGTGTCCCAGTAGCGTATAGCATATATGTACTAGTACTGTTAGCCGGGGAATGCCCTGTGCTTGTGGGATTATGTTATCCGTTGTAGTACTGGTGTTTGTGGTTGTATAAAAGCTGTACTGTTGTATCGTGTATTTGTAAATTGGGATATTTTGAGTACGATTGTATTTTAAATTATATGTTTTAAACCGTCAGGCCAAAAGCGAAAATTTTAAGCCACTTTTGTATGCTTCCGCTATTGTTACGTGGTTTAACTCTGAGTAGAGCACGAGGCCTGACATTGAGAAATGTTTTTGAAGTATTTCAAACGCAGAGTTGAGTTTATGATGATTTCTTGTTAAATTATTGTTTTGCTGGATTTTTGATTCAGAAAATTTGTTCGAAAATGTTTTACGATGTTTGAGTCAGTTTCTTCTTGACATTTCTCGGATGTATGAAATTATCTTACAAGCATCTTACGTGTTTTTGGATATTTCCATAGATATTTTGTTGCTTCAGACTAAGGAAAATCTTCTAATTGTTAGGCATTGTTGAGCTAAGTTCGTGATCTGTTTATTTTCCCGAGCTGATTTTAAGTCACGATCTATTTCTTTCCCTGAGCTGTTTTAAGCTCGCGATCTGATTTTGTTGTATGAGCTGAGTTGACTTTTTTTTACCATCATAATACAGTCTTCTCATTTAAGTTTTATTGACTTCTCCAAATCCTAGTTGGCCAAATAACCCAGATATGATTTTCTATTTTGAGCTAGTTTATGCTCGCGATCTGTTTTCTACTCCGAGTTTAGCATATTCAGCTTAGGTCAACTCTGGACTATTACTGTAAACTCAAGTTTGATTCTTTATTTCATTAGCTTAGATTCGAAGGTATAACTCTAATTTGTTCGAAGTTATACCTAATTTCTGTTAGAGTAGGTGCCCAACTAGCCAACTTGTGGCGTGTGGGTTCTTGTTGACTCTATGTAAAACGATATTTATTTATGAAATTCGTATTCTTTTATGTCATTCTTTATCGTCATTATTTTTATAATGTTAACAATTGTGTTGGATAAAGACCTATAAGGCACCATAGTGTATGTTAGATGTGATAGTGGATATGATGGCTATCATGAAACACATCTAATAGTCACTGTGTGTTCTAAACTCGTTCCTAGTCGATTGGGCCGTCAAAATGAGGATAAGGCCGCTCGAGTTTGAGACTAGCATCTGCGATGTGAAGTACCACGTTTCATTGGTAGGGAATATTGTGATGTTCTGAGCATGCAGATGGATAGTGACCTGGTGATCTATCGAACTACCCTCGTTCGGACTTTCCAAGTGGTTACCATTTGTCGAGTGGATTAAGTCCGAGGTCTTGGTTGTACAGATTAGCCCTTATTACTCGAAACGTCATTGAGACTCTACATGATAGGTGCCTCACTTTGACCCGTTTACCGACTCAGTTGGGGTCATCAGGTGGCGGGGTTGGGTGAGGTCCCGATGGATGTAGGAGTCGATGCTTCGTTGTCAAGGATTCACCGCTCGCCATTGTGTGTGGATATCCTATGCTATCTGAGGAGATAATAGTGTGACAAATCTCTGGCCAGAGTACTAGATGTGTTTTTGGTAAATGAGTTTACCTAGTAACACATGCGATGTCGCTATTTGATCTCCAAGATGTATGCATGGTTATTGGATCTCTAGCGACTCTCGATTTACCAATGGTCGTTGATTTGATTGGGATATTTGTGTTGAAAGGAACGTACTGTACGCTAACCATGACCGACTGGTTCTTGTAGGCACTATCAGTGATACCTAGGGGATCATAGGGCGATGTTGCTAGACGCTTTATCATGATCCGATGGGTTAGTCCGAAAATATAGTTTCGGAGTCACAAATGTTGTGAGCCCACGGCTAGCTGTATCCCTGAACCATTGAGGGTCACACAAGTACTAGTTTCTCAATTCTCGTACGGAAATT
>KV014904.1:8408-19645 GCA_001598015.1 Dorcoceras hygrometricum | reverse complement strand
GCCAAGAAGCCCAAGGCAAAGGCTTCCAAGTCAAACAAGTCTGAGGATCGTTTGCCACCACTGCCACAAGCCTGGGCATTGGAGGAGGAACTGCAAGGAGTACCTCGAGCAGTTGCGAATTGTAAAAGGTATGTTCTATATTGAAATAAATATGTCTCTTAATTCGACTTCTTGGGTACTTGATACCGGATGTGGATCTCATATCTGCAATGATTTGCAGGTAATGACAAGAAGCCGACGTCTTAGAGAGGGTGAGACCCACTTGAGGCTGGGCAATGGAGCAAGGGTTGCTGCAGTAGCTATAGGAGATGTTTATTTATTTCTGTCTTCGAATTTTAAGTTGTTATTGAGAAATGTTTTGTTTGTTCCCGAGTTAATAAAGAACATTATTTTTGTTTCTATGCTTGATAGTGATGGATATTCTTGTCATTTTGCTAATTCGATTTCCAAGATATACAAGAATGAATATTTAATTGGAATTGGGGAACGCGAAAACGATTTATACACCTTAAAATTAAAAGAAGTTCCAACTCGCGATGTGGAAACACATACAACAACAATTAAAAGGAAAAACGATAGCTTGAATCCAGCACAACTTTGGCACGCTAGGCTAGGTCACATTTCCTTGAGTAGGATGAACAAGTTGGTTAGGATAACATGTTTGATACGTCAGATATTAACTCCCTACCGACTTGTGAGTCTTGTCTCAAAGGAAAGATGACTAAACAACCCTTCACGGGCAAGCTTGAACATGCTCAAGGCCTGTTGGATTTGATCCACACTGATGTATGTGGCCCACTTAGCATTTGTACTAAGTACGGTCACTCATAATTCATCACCTTTAACAATGATCACTCTAGGTATGGGTACTTGTACTTAATGAAGCACAAGTCTGAATCCTTTGAAAGGTTCAAAGAATTCAAGTCTGAAGTAGAAAATCAGTTAGGGAAAAGTATTAAAGCACTTCGATCCGATCGAGGTGGAGAATACTTGAGTGCTGAATTTCAAGACTATCTTAAAGAGAATGGGATTCTCTCACAGTGGACCCCTCCGGCTACACCTCAACTCAATAGTGTAGCGGAGCGTCGTAATCGAACCTTGATGGACATGGTTCGTTCTATGATGAGATTCACTGAGCTTCCAACTCGTTTTGAGGCTATGCGCTCGAAAAGCGGCGGTAATGTTGTTGAACAATGTCCACACAAAGGCGGTGGATAAGACTCCATATGAGATATGGATGGGCCCAAATACTCATATATGAGGATTTGGGGATGTCCTGCTTACGTGAAGCAGACAGTGGGAGATAAGCTGGATAATAGATCATCTTATGTTACTTCATTGGGTATCCAAAGAACTCTATTGGATACTACTTCTACTATCCCAATGAAACAAAAGTGTTTGTTTCTAGAAATGCCACCTTTCTGGAAAGGGAGTTTCTACTTGATAGAAAAGGCAAGATAATAGAACTCGGAGAGGTTCGAGAACCATCTGAAGTACCAAGTGAATTTCCCGCACCTCAAGAGCCAGTACCAGAAATGGTCGCACCTAGGAGATCCGAAAGGGTTCCTAGGGCTCCTGATAGATATGGTTTCCTCCTTGAAGATGATCAAAATGATCAAGTTATTGGATGTGATCCAAGAACTTTCGAGAAGGCGATTTCCGATGCTGATTCTAATTTATGGCTTGAAGCAATGCAATCTGAGATTGACTCAATGCATGCGAACCAAGTCTGGACTCTTGTTAATCCTCCCGAAGGAATAGTTCCTATAGGGTGTAAATGGATATACAAGAGAAAACTTGGGCCTGATGGTAAGGTACTGACCTACAAGGCGCGACTGGTCGTGAAAGGTTACACTCAAAGGCAAGGTGTTGACTATGATGAAACCTTTTCACCAGTCACAATGTTCAAGTCAATTAGAATCCTACTAGCCATAGCCGCATGGTACGACTATGAGATATGACAAATGGATGTGAAAACTGCGTTCCTTAATGGAAACATTAAGGAAGAGTTAATTATGGCTTGAAGCAATGCAATCTGAGATTGACTCAATGCATGCGAACCAAGTCTGGACTCTGTTAATCCTCCCGAAGGAATAGGTTCCTATAGGGTGTAAATGGATATACAAGAGAAAACTTGGGCCTGATGGTAAGGTACTGACCTACAAGGCGCGACTGGTCGTGAAAGGTTACACTCAAAGGCAAGGTGTTGACTATGATGAAACCTTTTCACCAGTCACAATGTTCAAGTCAATTAGAATCCTACTAGCCATAGCCGCATGGTACGACTATGAGATATGACAAATGGATGTGAAAACTGCGTTCCTTAATGGAAACATTAAGGAAGAGATCTATATGACGCAGCCTGAGGGTTTCACATCTGTAGGAAGTGAGCATAAAGTATGCAAACTTCAAAGATCGATTTACGGTCTCAAACAAGGATCGAGAAGTTGGAACCTGAGATTGGATGAAACAATTAAAGAATTTGGTGTCATCAAGAATCCCGAGGAGCCATGTGTGTATAAGAAGGTAGTTAAAAATGCTGTGACATTCCTTGTACTTTATGTCGATGACATTCTACTCATTGGGAATGATGTAGGAATGTTGCAGTCAACAAAAGTATGGTTGTCTAGTAGATTCTCGATGAAGGACATGGGTGAAGCATCCTATATTCTAGGAATACAGATCTATAGAGATAGATCGAAAAGGATGCTCGGACTCACCCAAGCTACCTACATCGATATCATACTTAAGCGGTTCTCTATGAAAGAGTCCAAGAGAGGACACCTACCTATGTGCCACGGGGTCACTCTATCTAAGTCTATGTGTCCAAAGACTGATGAGGAGATAGAGAGTATGACACATTTGCCCTATGCCTCGGAAATAGGTAGTATTATGTATGGCATGATCTCAACTAGACCGGATGTCGCATATGCTGTCACGAGCCGATACCAATCCAACCCCGGCCAAATGCATTGGAAGGCCGTGAAAGAAATTCTTAAGTACTTACGAAGGACTAAGAATATGTTCATGGTCTATGGGGGCGGTGAACTAAAATTGGAAGGCTACACTGATTCTAGCTTCCAATGTGATGTGGATGATTCGAATTCAACCTCTGGATTTGTATTCATGATCAATGGTGGTGATGTCTCTTGGAAGAGTTCCAAGCAAGACACCATCGCAGATTCAACCAGAGGCTGAGTATATCGCAGCATCAGCTGCTGCTAAAGAGGCGGTTTTGATAAGGAATTTCGTCCAAGAGTTGGGCGTAATCCCTGAAGGAGTTGGTCCAGTCCCGGTGTACTGCGACAACACGGGTGCCATTGCACAAGCAAAGGAGCCTAGGTCTCACCAAAGATCCAAACATATACTAGGAAATACCACATAATCCGGGATATTGTGGGTAGAGGTGACATAGCAGTCGAGAGAGTCACCTTTGCAGACAACATTGTTGATCCAATTACGAAGCCCATGCCAGGACCATTGTTTGAAAAACATCGCGAAACAATGGGACTGCGTCTGATGAGTAGTTGGCTTTAGGAAAAGTGGGAGATTGTTAGAGTAGATGCCCAACTAGCCAACTTGTGGCGTATGGGTTTTATTGACTCTTTGTATAACGATTTTTTTTATGAAATTCGCATTTCTTTTATGGCATTCTTTATTTTCATTATGCTATATTGTTAACAATTGTGTTGGATAAAGACCTAGAATGCACCATAGTGTATGTTAGATGTGATAGTGGATATGATGGCTATCATGAAAAACATCTAATAGTCACTGTGTATTCTGAACTCGTTCCTAATCGATTGGGCCGTCAAAATGAGGATAAGGCCGCCCAAGCTTGAGACTAGCATCTGCGATGTGAAGTACCATGTTTCATTGGTAGGGAACATTGTGATGTTCTGAGCATGCAGATGGATAGTGACCTGATTATCTATCGAACTACCCTCGTTCGGACTTTCCAAATGGTTATCATTTTTCGAGTGGATAAGTCCGAGGTCTTGGTTGTACTGATTAGTCCTCACTACTCGAAACGTCATTGAGACTCTACATGATAGGATCCTCACTTTGACCCGTTTACCGACTCAGTTGGGGTCATTAGGTGGCGGTATTGGGTGAGGTCCCGATGCATGTAGGAGTCGATGCTTCGTTGTCGAGGATTCACCGCTCGCTTTTATGCATGGATATCCTATGCTATCTGAGGAGGCAATAGTGTGATAAATCTCTGGCCAGAGTACTAGATGTATTTTAGGTAAAAGGGTTTACCTAGTAACACACGCGATGTCACTATTTGATCTCCAAGATGTATGCATAGTTATCGGATCTCTAGCGGCTCTCGATTCACCAATGATCGTTGATCAGATCGGGATATATGTGTTGAAAGGACCGTACTATACGCTAACCATGACCGACTGGTTCTTGCAGGCACTATCAGTGATACCTAGGGGATCATGGGACGATGTTGCTAGGCGCTTTACCATGATCCGTTGGGTCAGTCCAAAATTGTGATCTCGGAGTCACAATGGTTGTGAGTCCACGGCTAGCTGTATCCCTGAACCATTGAGGGTCACACAAGTACTGGTTTCACTATTCTCGCACGGAAACTGAGCTCAATGTGTTGAGCATAGGAGGAGGAATTTAGGGAGTGCGACTTCCTAAAAGTCAACAGGGGTCAAATTGCAATTTTCCTAAAGTTTGGGCTAGTTTGACTATCCTTGAAACTTGGAGGGCCAAACTGCAATTTTGGTCTAGGTGGTCTGAAAAATTGTTTTCACATCATAATACTCAGTTTTGGAAACTGTGTAGATCGGTCCGATCAGATCGTCGATCGGAATTGTGATGAAGCCACGGTGATGGAAATGAACCGAATGTTCATATGGACCTGGGCCTGACCCAGGCCCATTGGGCCGGTCCAAGCCCATGACAAGTTTACATATTCTTGAGCCTAGGGTTGTATAACATTTGCATCACACAAACCCTACACACCAAGAGTAGCTGCCCCTCCTCTCCTCCTCACCCTCTCGGCCGCCCACCACCACACGTGCCGCCGCGCCGCCGCCGTCTGCCGCCGCCGCCGTTGCTCACGTGATTGGACTTGTTCCGATCACGTCGACGAGGAGATTCCGTCCGTGAAAAATTCTTCAGCTCTTCTAGTGCAGACTGACGAAGGAGCCGTGAATCCAGTCATGGACCGGATTAGGAGATCTACCGCCGCCTACCGTTGAAGTGCCAGTTTCCTTGTGAATCTGGTCGAAGCCAGGCGCCTAGACGCCAGCAAGGTATCTTCTATAAAACATCCTATGAATGTTTTATTGCTTTGATTATTATGTATTGAAAGTTTTCGGGGCAAATTTTGAAACTTCCGCTGCGCCCCCGGGAACGGGATCCGGATACGCCGCTGCGCCAACAGTGTGGCGGTTCCGGGGCGGAGATGCGGCGGCAATTTTTGAATTCTAGGGTTTTTCCGGGCCCGTCCCGAGCGGCCCAAGGGGTTTTCGGGCCAATACTTGATATTGGGCTTTTGGTCGGACAAAATGTAATTTTTGAAAATTTTTGAGATTTTGGACCTAAAATTGTTTTGAGCCCAAAATTGATGCAATTAAAATAACAAAATAAGATTTTATTTACAAAATATGATTTTATATTTAAAATATGATTTTGTTGGATAAAATCAAATTTGATTAGATTATTTTATTTATGTCAATTAATTGAGTTAATTGATAGTGTTTGGGATGATCGAGAGTCGTGCCCAATGTGTTAGGTGTATGCTAGGTTTTACAATTCTTGGAGATTTTATTTACAAAATATGATTTTATATTTAAAATATGATTTTGTTGGATAAAATCAAATTTGATTAGATTATTTTATTTATGTCAATTAATTGAGTTAATTGATAGTGTTTGGGATGATCGAGAGTCGTGCCCAATGTGTTAGGTGTATGCTAGGTTTTACAATTCTTGGTTGTAATATTGTTGATATAATTTCAAAGTTGGCATGTTTGTGACCCGTTCCCACCCCTTTAAATTGTATCCCTATTTGTCATGGTTATTTAAATGTAAATATTAGACTTAGTGGGAGGATAATTTTGAAGATGGTGGAGATGATGATCAAAGATATTGAAGACCGAAGACTTGTAAAACTGGAAGCTTATGTAATAGAATTGCATTTGCATACTGCATGTCACCTAGGATTGGACCTAGATCCGTGCTTGGCAACCACGGATCGCATAGCTCTCGCTTATCGATCATCCCATTTATATATGTGATATATATCTGTTGAATCCGCTATTTTAAATTTGATTTAAAATTATTGAGACCAAATTTTAAAATTAAAATCCCTCATTTTAAATTTGATTTAAAATTTATATCAAGATTAAAAGTTTATTCGATAAGCTAAAGGAATTTAGATATTGTTTAAAATTTTCTACCTTCCATTAACAATGGGGCTGCTATACTGGATAGCAACAAGTTCACTGGTTTGAACTACCAAGATTGGCTTCGAAACCTCAAGATTGTCTTGGCTTCGGAGAAACTTCTCTACACGCTAGAGAAGACCCCTCCGAAGGAAGCCCCTGCCGATGCCAGTCCTGAGGAGCTGGCAAAGCTTGACAAATGGTGGGACGATGAACTTAAGGCACAGTGCTATGTGATAGCATCAATTGTTGGGGGACCGCGGCGGATCCGGATCACGCCTCCCGGCGAGGCAGCGGAAGAACAAAAATTTGGCCGGGAGACGATCAATACAATTCAGGCAACAACAGGCTATGACATTCATAGGGTGTTTATCGTTGATTACCTTGCTGGCAACTCGTGCCTGGCTCCGACCAGTTTCGCAAGGAAACCGACACTTCACGGTAGACGACGGTAGATAACGTCAATCAGGTCCACGACCGGATACGAGACTCCTTCGTCAGCCTGCACTAGAAGGTCTGACGAGATCAGCGCGGACGGATTCTCCACGAAAGATTGGCCGGAACAATTTCCGGTGAACGACGGCGGCGGCGTGAGGAGAGGAAAGGGAGGCGGCGCCTTTTGCTTTAGGGTTAGGGTTTAATTGTGTAATGAGTTAAATGTTTTGTTATGAAGCCTAAGTCTATATTAAATAGACTTAGTGATGGACTTGGACCGGCCCAACGGGCCCGGGTCCAACGGATGAACATTCAGTTCATCCCCATCACCGTGACTTCATCGTAACTCCGATCGCCGATCAGATCGGACCGATCGACTCAGTTTCCAAAACTGAATACTATGATCTAAAAAACCATTTTTCAGAACCCCAGTGCAAAATGACCGTTTTGCCCCTCAACAGCGGGAAATCACGATTTGACCCTGTTGACCAAGTCTAGTATTAAATAGACTTAGTGATGGACTTGGACCGGCCCAACGGGCCCGGTCCAACGGATGAACATTCAGTTCATCCCCATCACCGTGACTTCATCGTAACTCCGATCGCCGATCAGATCGGACCGATCGACTCAGTTTCCAAAACTGAATACTATGATCTAAAAAACCATTTTTCAGAACCCCAGTGCAAAATGACCGTTTTGCCCCTCAACAGCGGGAAATCACGATTTGACCCCTGTTGACTTTTAGGA
Source organism: Dorcoceras hygrometricum (assembly GCA_001598015.1). Taxonomy (NCBI): domain Eukaryota; kingdom Viridiplantae; phylum Streptophyta; class Magnoliopsida; order Lamiales; family Gesneriaceae; genus Dorcoceras; species Dorcoceras hygrometricum. The sequence continues at coordinate 12,054 of KV014904.1, read as the reverse complement.
ATTCGCACTTCCCAAAATCCTCTTCTCATGCTCAACACATTGAGCTGAGTATCCGTGCGGGAATCTCGAATCCAGTACTTGTGTGACCCTCAATGGTTCAGGAATACAGCTAGCCGTGGGCCCACAACCATTGCGGCTCCGGAATCACAATTCCAGACTTGCCCAACGGATCATGATAATAGTGTCTAGCAACATCGCCCCATGATCCCCTAGGTATCACTGATAGTGCCTGCAAGAACCAGTTGGTCGTGGTTAGCGTACAGTACGGTCCTTTCAATCCATATATCCCGATCAGATCAACGATCATTGATAAATCGAGAGTCGCTAAAGATCCGATAGCTATGCATACATCTTGGAGATCGAATAGTGACATCGCGAGTGTAACTAGGTAAACACATTTACCTAAAATACTTCTAGTACTCTGCCAGATATTTATACACTATTATCCCCTCAGATAGCATAGGATATCCACGCATGTCTGCGAGCGGTGAATCCTCGACAACGATGCATCGACTCTTACATGCATCGGGGTCTCACCCAATCCCGCCGCCTGATGACCCCAAGTGAGTCGGCAAACGAGTCAAAGTGAGACGCCTAGCATGTAGAGTCTCAATGACATTTCGAGTCATGAGGACTAATCAGTACAACCAAGATCTCGGACTTATCCACTCGACAAATGGTAACCACTTGGAAAGTCCGAACGAGGGTAGTTCGATAGATCACCAGGTCACTATCTATCTGCATGCTCAGAACATCACAATGTTCCCTACCAATGAAACATGGTATTTCGCATCGCAGATACTAGTCTCGAGCTCGGGCGGCCTTATCCTCATTTTGACGGCCCAATCGACTAGGAACATGTTCAGAATACACAGTGACTATTAGATGTGTTTCATGATAGCCGTCATACCCACTATCACATCTAACATACACTTAAGCGTATTCTAGGTCTTTACTCAACGCAATTGTTAATCATCATACAACACAATGAAAGTAAAGAATGCCATATAGATAAATACGAATATCATATATAAAGATTGTTTCATACAAGAGTCTATAAACCCACACGCCACAAGTTGGCTAGTTGGGCATCTACTCTAACAATCTCCCACTTGCCCTAAAGCCAACTACTCATCAGTCCCATTGTTTCGTGATGTTTTTCAAACAACGGTCCAGGCAAGGGCTTCGTAAGTGGATCAGCAACGTTGTCCGCAGAGGCGACTCTCTCAACTGCTATGTCACCTCTAGCCACAATATCCTGGATTATGTGGTATTTCCTCAGTATGTGTTTGGATCTTTGGTGAGACCTAGGCTCTTTTGCTTGCGCAACGGCACCCGTGTTGTCGCAGTACACCGGGACTGGACCAACTCCATTAGAAATGACGCCCAACTCTTGGACGAAATTCCTTATCCAAACGGCCTCCTTAGCAGCAGCTGATGCTGCGATGTACTCAGCCTTAGTGGTTGAACCCGCAATGGTGTCTTGCTTGGAACTCATCCAAGAGACAGCACCACCATTGAGCATGAATACAAATCCAGAGGTAGATTTCGAATCATCCACGTCACACTGGAAGCTAGAATCAGTGTAGCCTTCCAGTTTCAGTTCACCACCCCGATAGACCATGAACATATTCTTAGTCCTTCGCAAGTACTTAAGAATATCCTTCACGGCCTTCCAATGCAATTGGCCGGGGTTGGCCTGGTAGCGGCTCGTGACACTCAGAGCATATGCGACATCCAGTCTAGTCGAGATCATGCCATACATAATACTACCTATTAAGGTAGCTTGGGTGAGTCCGAGCATCCGTTTCGATCTATCCCGATAGATCTGTATTCCAAGAATATAGGATGCTTCACCCATGTCCTTCATCGAAAATCTACTAGACAACCATACTTTAGTTGACTGCAGCATTCCTACATCATTCCCAATGAGTAGAATGTCATCAACATAAAGTACGAGGAATGTCACAGCGCTTTTAACTACCTTCTTGTACACACATGGCTCCTCGGGATTCTTGATGAAACCAAATTTCTTAATTGTTTCATCGAAACTCAGGTTCCAACTTCGCGATGCTTGTTTGAGACCATAGATCGATCTTTGAAGCTTGCATACCTTATGCTCGCTTCCAACAGATGTGAAACCCTCAGGCTGCGTCTTATAGATCTCTTCCTTAATGTTTCCATTAAGGAATGCAGTTTTCACATCCATTTTCCATATCTCATAGTCGTACCATGCGGCTATGGCTAACAAGATTCTAATTGACTTGAACATTGCGACTGGCGAGAAGGTTTCATCATAGTCAACACCTTGCCTTTGAGTGTAACCTTTCGCGACCAGTCGTGCCTTGTAGGTCATTACCTTACCATCAGGCCCACGTTTCCTCTTTTATACCCATTTACACCCAATAGGAACAATTCCTTCGGGAGGATTAACAAGAGTCCAAACTTGGTTAGCATGCATTGAGTCAAACTCAGACTGCATTGCTTCAAGCCACAAATTTGAATCAGCATCAAAAATCGCCTCCTTGAAAGTTCTCGGATCAGATCCAACAACTTGATCACCTTGATCATCTTCAAGTAGAAAACCATATCTCTCAGGAGCCCTAGGAACCCTTTCGGATCTCCTAGGTGCGACCATTTCTGGTATTGGCTCTGGAGGTGCGGGAGACTCACCTGGTACTTCGATTGGATCTCGAACCTCTTCGAGTTCTACTATTTTGCCCTTTCTATCGAGTAGAAATTCCCTTTCCATAAAGGTGGCATTCCTAGAAACAAACACTTTTGTTTCGCTGGGATAGTAGAAGTAGTATACAATGGAATTCTTTGGATACCCAATGAAGTAGCATAAGATGGATCTCGTATCCAGCTTATCTCCCACTGTCTGCTTCACGTAAGCAGGACATCCCCAAATCCTCGTGTATGAGTACTTGGGTGGTTTGCCCATCCATATCTCATATGGAGTCTTATCCACCGCCTTGGTGTGGACATTTTTCAACAACATTACCGTCGTTTCGAGCGCATAGCCCCAAAACGAGGTAGGAATCTCAGTGAAACTCATCATAGATCGAACCATGTCCAACAAGGTCCAATTACGACGCTCCGCTACACCATTGAGCTGTGGTGTGGCCGGAGGGGTCCACTGTGCGAGAATCTCATTCTCTTTTAGATAGTCTTGAAATTCAGCACTCAAGTATTCGCCACCTCGATCAGATCGAAGTGCTTTAATACTTTTGCCTAATTGATTTTCTACTTCAGCCTTGAATTCTTTGAACCTTTCAAAGGTTTCAGACTTGTGCTTCATTAAGTACAAGTACCCATACCTAGAGTTATCGTCGGTAAAGGTGATGAATTATGTGTGACCGTATTTAGTACCAATACTAAATGGGCCGCACACATCAGTATGGATCAAATCCAATAGGCCTTGAGCACGCTCACCCTTGCCCTTGAAGGGTTGCTTAGTCATCTTTCCCTTAAGACAAGATTCACAAGTCGGTAGGGAGTTAATGTCTGACATATCAAACATGTCACTCCTAACTAACTTGTTCATCCTACTTAAAGAAATATGACCTAGCCTAGCGTGCCAAAGTCGTGCTGGGTTCAAGTTATCGTGTTTCCTTTTAATCGTTGTTGTATGTGTTTCGACATC
>KV014903.1:139429-156037 GCA_001598015.1 Dorcoceras hygrometricum | reverse complement strand
ACATACAACAACAATTAAAAGGAAAAACGATATCTTGAACCCGGAACAACTTTGGCACGCTAGGCTAGGTCATATTTCCTTGAGTAGGATGAACAAGTTGGTTAGGAGTGACATGTTTGATACGTCAGATATTAACTCCCTGAGTCTTGTCTCAAAGGAAAAATGACTAAACAACCCTTCATGGGCAAGCCTGAACGTACTCAAGGCCTATTGGATTTGATCCACACTGATGTGTGTGGCCCACTTAGTATTGGTACTAAGTACGGTCACACATACTTCATCACATTTACCGATTATCACTCTAGGTATGGGTAATTGTACTTAATGAAGCACAAGTCTGAATCCTTTGAAAAGTTCAAAGAATTCAAGGCTGAAGTAGAAAATCAGTTGGGGAAAAGTATTAAAACGCTTCGATCCGATCGAGGTGGAGAATACTTGAGTGCTGAATTTCAAGACTATCTAAAAGAGAATGGGATTCTCTCACAGTGGACCCCTCCGGCCACACCATAGCTCAATGGTGTAGTGGAGCGTCGTAATCGAATCTTGATGGACATGGTTTGATCTATGATGAGCTTCACTGAGCTTCCTACCTCATTTTGGGGTTATGCCCTCGAAACAGCGGTAATGTTGTTGAACAATGTCCATACCAAGGCGGTCGATAAGACTCCATATAAGATATGGATGGGCAAACCGCCCAAATACTCATACATGAGGATTTGGGGATGACCTGCTTACGTGAAGCAGACAGTGGGAGATAAGCTGAATAATAGATCCATCTTATGCTACTTCATTGGGTATCCAAAGAATTCTATTGGATACTACTTCTACTATCCCAAGGAAACAAAAGCGTTTGTTTCTAGAAATGCCACCTTTATGGAAAGGGAGTTTCTACTTGATAGAAAAGGCAAAATAGTAGAACTCGAAGAGGTTCGAGAACCGTCTGAAGTACCAAGCGAATCTCCCGCACCTCAAGAGCCAGTACTAGAAATGGTTGCACCTAGGAAATCTGAAAGGGTTCCTAGGGTTCCTGATAGATATGGTTTCCTCCTTGAAGATGATCAAAGTGATCAAACTGTTGGATGTGATCCAAGAACTTTCAAGGAGGCAATTTCCGATGCTGATTCTAATTTGTGGCTTGAAGCAATGCAGTCTGAGATTGACTCAATGCATGCGAACCAAGTTTCTACTCTTGTTAATCCTCCCGAAGGAATTGTTCCTATTGGGTGCAAATGGATATACAAGAGAAAACTCGGGCCTGATGGTAAGATACTGACCTACAAGGCATGACTGGTCGCGAAAGGTTACACTCAAAGGCAAGGTGTTGACTATGATGAAACCTTTTCACCAGTCGCAATGTTCAAGTCAGTTAGAATATTACTTGCCATAGCCGCATGGTACGACTATGAGATATAGAAAATGGATGTGAAAACTGCGTTCCTTAATGGAAACATTAAGGAAGAGATCTATATGACGCAGCCTGAGGGTTTCACGTCTGTAGGAAGTGAGCATAAAGTATGCAAACTTCAGAGATCGATCTACGGTCTCAAACAAGCATCGAGAAGTTGAAACCTGAGATCCGATGAAACAATTAAGGAATTTGGTTTCATCAAGAATCCCGAGGAGCCATGTGTGTATAAGAAGGTAGTCAAAAATGCTGTGACATTCCTAGTACTTTATGTTGATGACATTCTACTCATTGGGAATGATGTAGGAATGCTGCAGTCAACTAAAGTATGGTTGTCTAGTAGATTCTCGATGAAGGACATGGGTGAAGCATCCTATATTCTTGGAATACAGATCTATCGGGATAGATCGAAAAGGATGCTAGGACTCACCCAAGCTACCTACATCAATACCATACTTAAGCGGTTCTCTATGGAAGAGTCCAAAGCTGCTGCAAAAGAGGCGGTTTGTATAAGGAATTTCGTCCAAGAGTTGGGCGTAATCCCTGAAGGAGTTGGTCCAGTCCCGGTGTACTGCGACAACACGGGTGCCGTTGCGCAAGCAAAGGAGCCTAGGTCTCACCAAAGATCCACTGTCTCTTGGAAGAGTTCCAAGCAAGACACCATCGCGGATTCAACCATTGAGGCTGAGTACATCACAGCATCAGCTGCTGCAAAAGAGGCGGTTTGTATAAGGAATTTCGTCCAAGAGTTGGGCGTAATCCCTGAAGGAGTTGGTCCAGTCCCGGTGTACTGCGACAACACGGGTGCCGTTGCGCAAGCAAAGGAGCCTAGGTCTCACCAAAGATCCAAACATATACTGAGGAAATACCACATAATCCGGGATATTGTGGCTAGAGGTGACATAGCAGTCGAGAGAGTCGCCTCCTCAGACAACATTGCTGATCCACTTACGAAGCCCTTGCCAGGACCGTTGTTTGAAAAACATCGTGAAACAATGGGACTGCGTCTGATGAGCAGTTGGCTATAGGGAAAGTGGGAGATTGTTAGAGTAGATGCCCGACTAGCCAACTTGTGCCGTGTGGGTTTTATTGACTCTTGTGTATGACGATCTTTATTTATGAAATATGCATTTCTTTTATGGCATTATTTATTTTCATTATGTTATAATGTTAACAATTGCGTTGGATAAAGACCTAGAATGCACCATAGTGTAAGTTAGATGTGATAGTGGATATGATGTCTATCATGAAACACATCTAATAGTCACTGTGTATTCTAAACTCGTTCCTAGTCGATTGGGCCGTCAAAATGAGGATAAGGCCGCCCGAGCTTGAGACTAGCATCTGGGCCCACGGCTAGCTGTATTCCTGAACCATTGAGGGTCACACAAGTACTGGATTCAAGATTCCCGCATGGAAACTGAGCTCAATGTGTTGAGCATAGGAGGAGGAATTTAGGGAGTGCGACTTCCTAAAAGTCAACAGGGTTCAAATTGCGATTTCCCAAAGTTGAAGGGCTAAACTGCAATTTTGGACTAGGTGATCTGAAAAATTGTTTTTACATCATAATACACAGTTTTGGAAACTTTGTAGATCGGTCCGATCAGATCGTCGATCGGAGTTATGATGAAGCCACGATGATGAAAATGAACTGAATGTTCATATGGACCTGGACCTGACCCAGGGCCATTGGGCCGGTCCAAGCCCATAACTAGTCTACATATGCATGGCCTAGGGTTGATGTATGACACACCACACAACACAAAACCCTAGCCTCCAAGCGCCGGCCACCCCTCTCCTCCACGCCTCTCTCTGTCGCCGCCGCCTGCCGTGATCGGACTTGTTCCGATCACCTTGTAGTGGAGATTCTGTTCGTGTCAAATTCGTCAGCTCTTCTAGTGCAGACTGACGAAGGAGTCCTGTTTCCAGTCGTGGATCGGATTAGGAGATCTACCGCCGCCAACCTTGAAGTGCCAGTTTCCCTGTGAATCTGGCCGGAGCCAGGCGCTTAGACGCCTACGAGGTAACCTTCATTAAAACATCATATGTATGTTTTAGTGCTTTATTTGTTATGTATTGAACGTTTCTGGGGCAATTTTTGAAACTTCCGCTGCGCCCTCGGGAACGGGATCCGGATCCGCCACTGCGCCAACACTAAGTGCGCTGTAGGGGGGCACACACAACCACAACACCAAGAACTAGACCGACCCAACCATACGTTCCCCTCACTCGATCAAGCTGCACCTATTCGGCTATTCCCTAGCATTAACACCAACTCTAACCAACCCTATACCAAGCCCATAAGACCCTCTAATCGTGACTTAGACCCCAACCAAGGACCTGGTCGGTCCCATGACTAACAGCACGAAGGCTGAAGCCCTCATACCGCACAATTCTGCAAGCTCCTTCTTCCCGCACTCGCGCATTGTTTCCTTTCGGCCAGCACTTAAACCCCTCTTAGGCCAGCTCTTGGCCAATACCAGGTGACTCTCTAGACACTCCCTAACCTTCAACCTTGGCTCTTCCTCAAACAGGAACCATTCAGCCCGGATCCAATCATGGTCGACGCATTCTGCACTACCAACACAAATTCTGCACTCAGAAATGTCCAGCCCCTATTCTGCTCGTCCAGCCCTCTAAATTAGTTTTCCAGACCTTCAAACCTCAACCTAACATTCATTTAAACATCCTCTAATGGCAGCCCTCAGCTCCGATCATCACACATAGCAGCAATTTTCGAAAACATGCAGCAGGAAGGAAAAGAAAAACGCGTAATGCACTACATAAAGGACTGCAACGTATTGCTTTCAGAATAAATTTTCCATGCATAACAGATTTAAAAGCACACGTATATGATCTGATTGTGGCAGCAAAATAAGATTAAACTTGCCTCTCGATGGAGATATTGAGAATACACGTTACCGGAGGCGTCGGAGCGAGACGGGGACAATCACACGGCCTAATCGTGCTAAGGTATGGAACGATCTTCCTAATATGTTTCTGAAAGAGGGAGAATTTGGCTGATGGAGGTGTAAAATGTGCAAAAGAGTTGGGAAATAAAGGGTTATAATAGGGTTAAGTGAGCTAAGGTGATAATTGTTGGCCCAAGGTGTGAAAAAGAAGAAACAACAAGCCCAAGCCCAACAAATCAATTATGTACACTAAGTTATTCATATTGAATCTGAAAGTGAAAGGATTTAACCTTTGTTTAAAGAAAATTTTATGCTTTACGGTTGTCGCTCAAAAGCAAGAAAATCGGCTAAAAGGTCAGAACGCTCCGAAAATTACATTTTTCTCCTATCGTAAATAAAAATCCAAATTTAAATTAAATAATTATTTTTGTCTCCAAACCTCTGAAAAGTAAATTTTTGGAACATTTAAAAGTCACCTCTATCGTCGCCGGTCATCCCGCCGTGGCTCGGCACCGGATATTCACCTGAAATCGAAACCTCAAGAAAATGCATTTAAAATTCATAAATAAATAATCATTTAATGTTTTGGAAACATCAACAAAAATTTAAATCATATAACTCATGTATCTCATGCATGCGGTCTGCCTGATCAGAAAACGGACATTATATCTGGACCGCTTCTAAGCTGGAGAAAAAGAAATCAGCTTAGGTAAAATAACTAGATGCTCGAATATCAAACAGCCCTTTAAAAGAAAAAGGTTAACAAATGTGGTCCTATGGATTTTGGGGCGTTACATGTTCAAAGTCAACAAAGCCTGCAAACACATTAAATGATAAAGGACACAAGGTACAATAATGTCAGAGACTTTATAGAAGTTTTTCAACGGCTGGGAACTTGTGTCCAATGAATATATCAGATCAGAGGCTATATAAAGCTGAGAGCTGAATTGAAGAAGATGATGAACGAGACGATAAAAGAAAAGAGCGAGAGCATGTGCAATGGTCGAGAGCTAGTACACACGGGTGGCAGCTGGTGTACAAGCTGAGAGCTGGTGCCCAGGTGTGAGCTGGTCCACAACTGAGAGCTTAAACTCAAAATCATTGTAGTCGACTGCAAAACTTGGGAAGAAGGTGAAGATATCAGCTTAGGAAGAAGCACTTCCCGGTGTGTGAGAAAATATTTGAGAGAGTGAGCTTACACTGTAATATTTCTCACACACAGATTCACTCACAAATTTTGAGAGCCGAGAGTTGAATAGAATAGTTGTGTGAATCATAAATCGAAACTTATCAAAGATGTCCTAACACGAAGATGTAAAACTTAGTACTTGTAGTATTTCTCACAAAGACGTTAAATAAGTGAACAGAGTGTTTAGGAGTCTCAGTTTTGGGCAGTAGATAAGTCCCAGCTGAGGTGGGTCTGTACAGATTGTGTTGAGTTAAGCGTGCAAGGGTGAGAACAGTACTGGGATGGGTGACCTCCTGGGAAGTTCTCGTACGTCAAGCTGCTGACGTTGCGCCGCTTGAGCTGGTTGGCCATGTGGGCTGTAAAAGTGTGATGCCAGATCTTAACGGGTAATACTATCTCTGCTGAGGATAGGGCTGACGATAGGGGAAGGGTAAGACTGATCTCTAAGGGAATTGAGACAGCACCAGCAGTTAGACACGCTCCACCCCTGACACATGGGCATAACAACTCAACCCTAACGCACATAATAGGTGCACTCTACGCTGCCACATTATAAGGAAATAAAGTTGCACCTTGGCTAACAGCTATAGCTTTTGGCTTAGTGGTAAGCGCTTGATCTTAACAGATTGCTGTAAGATCAAAGTCTTCTAGTGAATCCTTCCAGCAATGGAAGAAGGGTAGACGTAGAAAATTCAACTCCGAACTTCCAGAAACAAAGTCCAGCGTTTGTTTTCTTTACTTCTTTCTGCATCGCATACATATTTTAAAACCAGCTTTTAGATTTCAATTTTCAGAGAATAGTTCGGGTTTTTTAGGCATGATTTATTATCATACTCGATCTACTTCTCGGTGCTAAAAACCTATTCAAGAATCAGAGCTATTGCAGCTCATGTTTTTACTCATACAGATCGCGCGCAGCTCTGCTCCGTGCTGATTCAAACTTGGCGCGCTCTGCTCCGTGCTGATTCAGCTCAGGCGCGATCTGCCCCTCTCCGCTCCGTGTTGTTTTTAAAATCCTTTTTAAAAGCACGAGATCTGAGTTTTTTATCCATGAATTGATATCCGAGCTGTATGAGAGCTCCAAGGTACCAATTCTCGATCCCATCGTATTGACCCAAATTATATATATATATATATTTATATATAGTGAAAGTCATATATAATATCATTATTTAATGTATTAACTACTTTCATCCATTCATTATATGTCATTAAAGGCTAATTAAAAATAAAAATAGACTATGAAATTTAATTGAATGCTTGATTTTTCACATCATGTTCTTAATTCATGTGAATGCATAAATAAATACAATGTATAATTAAACGGATATAGTAAATTTGATTATTTTTCTCATAACAAGAAATCGTATATTAACTAACTTTACTTAAAAAAAAGGAAAGAAAGAAGAAGGTATTTTAACATTAAATACTGGCAAGACAAGTGAGTGAGTGACAACTTTAAAATCAAACAAAACTTTAGTTTCTTCCACTGAGCTTCCTCCTTTCCAGGAATTCACTTGAATTCTTCTGTTTCGATTTTCACAGTAGACGCAAAATCGAAAATCTGTGCTTGAAAAAAGAAGAAAAAATTGACACTTTCAGCCGGCCCGCATTCTTCCGGTGGAGCAATGAAGCGATCGTAGTATAAATTTGATTTCAAATTTTTATGTTTCTATAAAGAAGAAATTTTAGGATAAGGCTGATCAGTAGTTAGAGGCCTTCATCTGTGCCAACTTAGTGTCGGGATTGTGTTGTATTAGTTAGTCAAGTAGTTTCTAAAATGGGATTTGAATTTTTGTGTGTGTTTTTGTTTCTTGTTCTTTCTGTGAATTGAGAATAATGCTGATCTTCTATATATGTAGTGAGCCCGATTTCCTTGGTTTCAATCCTGGGCGGAGTGGTTGTTTATTTTCTCTCTTTTGTTGTTAGATTGCAGATTTTTAGTGACAAAGTTTGTGATTACAATAATAAAAGCCATGGAATCTGGGAACTTGGATAAAGAGATGATTGTTACTCAAATTAGTGTTGGTGGGCTGGAACACTATGTAACTGCTAAAATGCTTATGGATTACTTCGAAGATAACATTGGATTAGTGTGGAGATGCCGGTTGAAAAACTTCCTCCACTCCGCTAGAATCATATCCCAATTATGAAATTGATGCAGAAAATGTACAGAGTCGGGGTGACTATGTAAAGGTTGAGCCCCATGCATTTGTGCATTTCGCTGTTCCACATTCAGCAAAAGCCGCCCTTGATGCTGCAGATCGTGGGAAGCTTATACTGGGAAGTAAAGTTTTGAAGGTTAGTTTGGGGGCAGAAAATCCTCATAGACTGAATGAGAGGAGAAGAACTACTATTCCATTCAAGTTATCGGATGTGAAACTTGAGATTGGGGTGTTGAGGAGCAGAGACGAGTTTATTGTGGGTTGGATGGGGCCTAGTACCGATGTTGATTTTTTGGTTGATCCATTCAGTGGAACATGCAAACTATTATTCACTAGGCATACTGCTTTCACCTTCAAAGGTGAAGCCAGACATTCGGTGGTGAAGTGTAATTTCAAAATTGAGTTTTTGCCTAGAGAAATCAACGAGATAAGGCAGTTCAGAGATTTCTCTTCTTTGATAATTTTGTTGCAGCTAACTTCAGCACCTAAAATCTTTTACAGAACTGCAGATGATGATATTGAAGAATCAGTCCCTTTTGATCTATTGGATGATGATGATCCATGGATCCGAACAACAGACTTCACACCTAGTGGTGCAATCGGTAGGTGCAACATTTACCGAATTTCAGTTCGCCCCAGAAACGGTCCAAGTCTATCAAAGGCCTTGGATTATCTGCGAAAACACAGGATACCAGTTCTAGAGGAGAGTCCAAGAAGGCACCTTCGGGTTTGGGATGAACCCGATTTTGGGGTTCCCATGGAAGATCCATTTTTCTCTGTTCATTTCAAGGAAGGTCTATCCTTCAAGGTCCTGTTTCTGGTGAATGCTGTTATGCACAGATTCATTATCAATCAACACCAAATGTCACAAAAGTTTTTTGATCTATTGAGAAGTCAACCAGAGGACTTAAATTTGATTTCTCTGAAGCACATGTGTTCGTATAGGCGCCCCATCGATGATGCTTCCAAGGGCCTGGAATTGGTTCATAAATGGCTGTTGAAGAACCCCAAGCTCCTCGAAAGGCCACAAGAAATGGACGATATTGTTGAAGTTCGAAGACTGATCATAACTCCAAGCACAGCTTACTGTCTTCCCCCAGAAGTGGAACTGTCAAACAGAGTATTGAGGAACTATAGAAATATATCCGACCGTTTTTTACGAGTCTCTTTCATGGATGAAGCAATGCAGACCCTTAATAAAAATGTTCTCAGTTACTATGCTGCTTCTATAGTTTGGGACATTACCTCAAAAGTCAGCCAACAAAGAACCTCTATGTTCAAAAGGGTGAAGGATATTTTAACCAAAGGGTTCTATTTATGTGGTCGAAAATACTCTTTTCTGGCATTTTCCGCAAATCAGTTACGTGACCGGTCAGCCTGGTTTTTTGCGGAAGACAACCATACTGGCGTTCGGGTTACCAACATCAAGAACTGGATGGGAAGGTTTACAAACCGGAATGTAGCAAAATGTGCTGCCAGAATGGGGCAATGCTTCTCTTCAACTTATGCTACAGTAGAAGTACCACCAAGCAAAGTTGATTCGCGCCTTCCTGATATTAAAAGAAATGGTTATGAGTTCTCTGATGGTATTGGAATGATATCAGATGATCTTGCCATGGTAGTCGCCGAGAAACTTCAGTTGACTGTGTACCCTCCATGCGCATATCAAATCAGGTATGCAGGTTTCAAAGGCGTCGTTGCATGTTGGCCTGCAAAACCTGATGGGAAATCCTTATATCTCAGACCTAGCATGAAGAAATTTGAGTCAACTCACACCATGCTTGAAATTTGTTCCTGGACTAGGTTCCAGCCTGGTTTTCTGAACCGACAGATAGTCACACTACTTTCTGCTCTGGAAGTTAAAGATGATATATTCTGGAACATGCAAGAAACTATGGTTTCAAGACTTGATCAGATGCTTGAAGACACAGACATGGCTTTTGACGTAGTTACTTCTTCGTGTGCTGATCAAGGAAACACATCCGCAATTATGTTAGCTGCTGGTTTCAAGCCTCAAACTGAACCTCATTTGCGAGGGATGCTAACGAGCATTAGAGCTGCCCAGATGGGGGACCTCAGGGAAAAAGCTAGAATATTTGTTTCTTCAGGAAGGTGGTTGATGGGCTGTCTTGATGAACTTGGTGTGGTTGAGCAAGGACAATGCTTCATCCAAGTCTCCAACACATCATTAGAAGACTGTTTTGTGAAGCACGGAGTGCAGTTTTCTGAGTCCAAGAAGAAGTTAGAGGTGATCACTGGCCTTGTTGCAATTGCAAAGAACCCTTGTCTCCATCCTGGAGATGTGAGGATTCTTGAGGCAATTGATGTTCCAGAATTGCATCATTTGTATGATTGTCTTGTCTTCCCTCAACTAGGAGATAGACCGCATACCAATGAAGCATCTGGGAGTGATCTTGATGGGGATCTGTACTTTGTTACCTGGGATGAGAATCTCATTCCTCCGAGCAAGAGTAGCTCGCCCGCAATGGAGTATGCACCTGGAGAAGCAAAAGAGTTACCACGGGATGTGACGCATTTGGTATACATGCCTTCTTTTCTTTTGTTTCTGACGTGACTATTTCTGATTAATCTTCTATTACTCCATCAACGCGTTTCCTGCTACTCATTTTTATGCTGCCTGCAGTTTCCCATCCAGTAGCATTACCTCTAAATATGTTTAAAGTAAAGTAGCATCACTCTGTTCCATTGCCTATACACTGCCTTCATTGCAAAACTGTTGGCTGTGATTTATGCATTCGTCTTAAAAATATATTCTAAAGGTTCATTACATAAATGTTCAACTTTCTAGGAATATCTAACAATTTTGCCGATCGCTTTTTTTTGTTACAGAGTAGTATGTGTATCTGAACATGCTGTGGATAATTATTCATTGTCAGCTAATCCACCCTCATGTTGATTTTAGCTTCATTTGTCTTTTATCCAGGACATAATTGATTTTTTCACGAGGAACATGGTGAATGAAAGTTTGGGTGCAATATGCAACGCCCACGTTGTTCACGCAGATATTTGTGAACTTGGGGCCTTGGATAAAAAGTGCACCAGATTGGCTGAGCTTGCTGCTACTGCTGTGGATTTCCCGAAAACGGGAATAATAGTGACCATGCCAGCTGAACTGAAGCCAAAAATGTATCCCGATTTTATGGGGAAAGAGCCATTCCAATCTTATGATTCCCGGAAAATTTTGGGTAAGCTCTACCGCAGAATTAAAGATGTTTATGATAAAGATAGCATGGCATCTTCTGAACAGTCATCTGCATGGGGCAACAACATTCCCTATGACCAGGACCTTGAGATCCAAGGTTCTGAAAGTTTTATCTCTGACGCATGGAACAGTAAGTGTTTGTACGATAGTCAATTGGTCAATCTTTTAGGTCAGTACAAAGTAAACAGAGAAGAAGAGGTTGTTACCGGGCACATATGGTCTATGCCAAAGTACAGTGGGAAGAAACAAGGGGAATTGAAGGAAAGACTTAAACATGCCTACAGCACCTTGAGGAAGGAATTCAGGAAAGTTTTCGAGACGATGGTTGACCCCATTTTTGATCAGCTCTCTGATGATAAGAAAAATTTTATGTATGAAAAGAAGGCATCTGCTTGGTATCAGGTTACGTATCACGAAAGATGGGTTAAGAAGAGTAAGGAGTTGCAAGTGGTGGATGATACTGGAGAGACCGTGATGCTGAGTTTTGCTTGGATTGCTGCTGATTATCTTACCCGCATTAAAATTAGGCGCAGGAGGACAGAAAACACCATCTCCTCTAAGCCCATAGATTCTTTGGGGAGGTATCTTAAAGATAAAATATGATATAGGTTCTATATGGACTATTGGAGCGTGAACTTACTCTCTTTGTCCGTAGACACCTTTTTGGTTGCAAGACCACTCTGCCAATCCTAGTAACCATCCTAAGTTCCCAATCCAGCATGACTATATGCTCTATTCCACTTTTTGGTTGGAAATTGCCATGTTTGGTACTCGTTTTTGGTTGTTTCTCATGGTGTCATAAAGAAACAGATTGCTGATGAGTAATGGTTTTTTAGAAAAATATTTAGAAGTGTCTGGAATTTTCCATGTTGATGACTGAACTCAAAATCCCTGTACCTACTATGCTCAACCGGTTTGATTTACTCAGGAATGTTTAATGGCTTTAGTTGTTGAAGTAATCATGTTTTATCTTTATTAGTCGAGTGTTTTAACAATTTTAAATAATGTAACGACATAGTTTCTGATCCCATGATGTGACAATATGGTTTCTAGAATACATTCAGGCGCACAACTTTACAAAAAGAGACATTAGGTGATCCTAGCTAACATAATGTGTAGCATCATTCAAATCGCAGTCATCATGTATACAATGAAATAACATTCTTTGTTCACGAGATAGTACTCTTTAGCTCTAATAGTTTATGCCATCTTTTGTCAATGGAGGCTACGTTTTGTGCACCTATATCTGCATCCATTCAAATTGTATTAGTTTATATATTATGCATAATAGGAGCACGCTTCGGGATTATGAACAAGCTACTGCATAGTTAAATGACACTCACGTTGCAATTTAGGTTCGGAATTCTCACAAGCTTCTGAGCAAGTCTCCTGCAAACATACACATAGTCATGTATCTTCTGTTTAATGCAATATGGTACTTGGTGTCATATGATGAAAAATTACTCTGATAGACGTCGCGATGTAGATGGTTTCCTGTATCAAGGAGTCTAGGTCAGCTTCACATCCTGGTTTCACATAAATGACCTGCAAATGAAATGAAATAACAATGAGATAGCTATGGTAGTTTGTTGAAGTTATCACGAGTTCACTAGATGGAGTTTAGGGGACTTAATGAAGGATCATCGCCACCAATATCCGGGAGCAGTTGATCATCGTCAGACTGCTTGCAACTGCTTCTTGATGGAAGAATCCATACTTTAAATGGTGTATCAATCTGTTAACAAAAACAATTTACCTCTATTTTGTATCTATCCGGGCATGTTATTGATCAAATTTATTTAGTGTTAAATCTGTACGACCCAGTTACCAACAATTGCTTCACCACCATATGCTACTGTCTATGGTTAAAAAGATTCGAGATTTGTCTTTCCAATAAGTCATAACTTTCGCTCGATTGAGAGACGCTCGATCAAATAACCAGTGTGTGAAAGGTGGATGCATGCCTGTCTAAGGTAAGGGGTGCAGCAATTGCAGCATTTTCTGGTGAAGCAAGTCTTCATTCTTCCTTCCACTGACATCCCAAGTCCAGCATGCTGCCAATACATATACATACATATATACATGTATATCCATGCGTAAACAAGAACAACGTCATGCATGCTGCTTACTTTTTGAATGCAAAGATTGATGGAAACATCAGCATCTTTATCAACATCATCAGGTAGATCTTGTTGGTGAAGAAGCTGTCTCAAAGTAAACGTATAATCGCAGTTCCAATTTCCATGCCATCTCCCATCAGATGAGGATATAGTGATTAATCGAGATTTCACTTTCTTTTTTGGTAACTGTGAATGAGAAAATTAACTTAGATAAATGTTATTAATATCCTGTTATTTATTATTTCCGTATTATGTATCGGTTTATCATATTTTAAATTGGTCAAACAGTACCAAAATTCTTATGTTACGTGATGTAAGGTAATTTAAATATACGATAAAAATTTGTATAATATACCATAATATGTTTATATATAGATACAAACTATTGATAGCACATTTAAAAATACCAACTCACTTCTTGGTCCTCAACCACCTCAAATTTTATATGTGCTGTTGATTTGATCAAATAGATTAAACACAAACAAAAATTCAAAATCTCCATTTAATATAGCAAATTCGAAATTTCATTTACCAAAAAAAAATCAAGACACCACAGATTCTAATCAAATCAAAATCATTAAAACAACAAATTAAATGGCGAGTCCATCTTAGAAAATAGTGTATCAATAGAATCAAAAACAACACATCCAGATTAATCTCACTCTAGTTACCTGATATATAACATAGATACCTCATAATTTATCCTTTTTTTAGTTGGGTGAGGGGATAATTTATTCATTAAACAAACCAAGACATTAGCATATAAATTATACAAAGTAACAGTTCATATAAATATAATATTTAATCACCTGCATTGAAATTACTTGAAAATGCTGAGCATTTTTCTTTGCAGCTTTTGGCAAATATGGGTACTTAATGCACAGTTCCAGCGGATTTCGCTTCAAGAAGTGATTATATGGAGGAATTGAGTTTATTTTTCCAGCCACCATAGTCAGATTACTCTCTGATAATCTGGCAGCCATCACCTCTTTCTGTGTAAAAAAACGATATAAATATACTAAATGATTTTCATTTTATACATTTATGCAAGATATTGTGTGGAGATAATGTTGTCCTGCGTGGCACTCTACTCGACAAACAAATTTCTACTCCAAACCAATTGCATTTCTCAGATTTTTTTTGGAGACTTTTTGTGTTTAAGTGTGTACTGTTCATAGATATTGCCATTATCATAGGACTAATGTTGTTTCGAGTGCTAGATAATTTTTTTAGTTATGTATTTAGATTGTGATACCACAAATATCCATCGTCTCGGAACCCGAGGCATGAACATCCTTTAGTTATCACCTCGGGTAAGTGGACTGAACAGATAACCGGGTATTCCTTAGTGTTCTGGCCAACACGCTCCTGATAACACTCTGTTTGTACCCGTAATCCACCACGGGCAATACCTCCTCGGAAAGTAAGTTGTGATGAATCTACGACAACGACGCAACCTCGAGGGAAGGGGTCTAATATTGGTAAACGTCTCATCATAACCACTTGGGCCTCTTGTATAGTCCTGATAAAGGTCGTAAGACCCGCTGCAGTGTATGATTAGCTGGGTAGCGTACATGCAATAACTGTTGGACTCATACTCAGATTTGTTTAACTGGATATCGCAGGTAAGGTCCCCCAACCCCTCCTATAATTACTCGGGTATGTTTCGATTTATATTCATTCAATATTCTCATACATTCTCAGCTAATATCCTCTATATTACTCTTAATCTCTCGACCTGACTTAATCATCGGAGGGTTTCATCGGAAACACTTCCGACGCCATCTAACCAGTGTCTGTGGTTGCAGATCGCTGGAAGACAACACATTATCTTAGCTCATTCCTCAAGAACAGATCTCCCGACCTCCTGACGTGATTGTCTGACATGGTGGCAGCTCATTGACTGTGCGAAAATCATTTACATTAGATTGATTATTTAAAGAGATAGTTTTTTTATTTATTTTGCAAGTAAAAACTTTTGTTATTTCATTCGCTATAAATTTTGATAAGTGATTTTTTTAATTATCCAGTTAAATTTCTCAAATGTGCTATATTAGTCATAATTTCAAATATATTCGAACTCATGGGTTTTAAATTCATGATTTCAAATATGTCAATCCAAATTAGCCCTAAATCAATTAATGATCATATGTGGGTTATACAGATATTTGAAGAATATTATGGACTCGTATTGTGAAGATTGGGTATCTTCCATCATTTATTTTTATTTTTTAGTATTTCATATACCCATATCACATCTATGATATATAAAAAAAAACTAAAGAAAGAAGAGAGATGGCGAGTTTAATTAAATACAAGACTGAAATGATATAAATTACAAAACACAAATATATAGAACTAACACTGTAGTTGTTAAACTTAATTTGATGGTTTTTCATGTTTATGTAAGAGACGTCAATTTGAGCTCGTCGAATTTTCTTTAAAAGTTAGAATGGTTATGATTTTGTCAATCCTGTTAAAAGCAAGTCAAATCAAGCTATGAGTTAGAAAGATAATGACATTTACAAGTTATGAGTTATTTATTATCTTTATTTAATTTTGTCACAACCTTCCTTCTAGATGAATTGACTGTTGGGGATCCGGATCACGCACCCGGCTAGGCAGCGGAAGAACAGAAAACAGATGCCGGGAGACGATAAATACGAAAAATACAATAACAAACTACGACATTCATAGGATGTTTAGGTGACTACCTTGCTGGCACTTGTGCCTGGCTCCAACCGTAGTTACAATAACGTCGATTCTTCTCGGTAGATTGCGGTAGAAATCGCCAATCCGGTCCACGACCAGAAACGAGACTCCTTCGTCAGCCTGCACTAGAAGGACTGACGAGATCTGCACGAACGGATTCTCCTCGTCGAATTGGCCGGAAACGATTTTCCGGCGAAGACGGGCGGCGGCGGCGGCGACGGCTTGTAGAGAGGGGAGGGGGCGGCGGCCAACACTAGGTTTAGGGTTAGGTTTTGAGTGTTAAGTGTGTTGAAGTCTAGTCTTAACTCTATATTAAATAGAATTAAAGATGGACTTGGACCGGCCCAACGAGCCCGGGTCCAACGATGAACATTCAATTCATCTCCACCACCGAGACTTCATCGTAACTCCGATCGCCGATCAGATCGGACCGATCGATTCAGTTTCCAAAACTGAATAATATGATCTGAAAAACCATTTTTCAGAACCCCAGTGCAAAATGACCGTTTTGCCCCTCAACAGCGGGAAACTCCGGTTTGACCCCTGTTGACTTTTAGGAAGTCGCACTCCCCAAAATCCTCTCCTCGCGCTCAACACATTGAACTGAGTATCCGTGCGGGAATCTCGAATCTAGTACTTGTGTGACCCTCAATGGTTCAGGGATACAGCTAGCCGTGGGCCCACAACCATTGTGGCTCCATAATCACAATTCCGGACTTGCCCATCGGATCATGGTAAAGCGTCTAGCAACATCGCCCCATGATCCCCTAGGTATCATTGATAGTGCCTGCAAGAACCAGTTGGTCGTGGTTAGCGTACAGTACGGTCCTTTCAATCCATATATCCCGATCAGATCAACGACCATTGGTAAATCGAGAGTCG
>KV014903.1:106731-121391 GCA_001598015.1 Dorcoceras hygrometricum | reverse complement strand
ACACACACACACACACACACACACATATATATATATATATATATATATATAAAATATTTGTTTGCCATAAATATTCTGATTTCACGTTAGATTCTATTCTAACTTCAAACTGCAGTTATTCCACCCCATAACATCATTAGTGAAATGGATAAACCATAAAAAGTTTAAGTATAAACTTTAAAACAAAAATATACTTCAACTTCTTTACAGTATAATTACAACTAACTTTCTATATGTTGATGAAGTTGGTTTTTGTTTGATAAACTTAAACCCAAAATAAATAATTAACTTTGATATAGTAACTTTTAAAAATAGCATTTATCCACTCATATAGTTTCTTCGTGTCGTCTATATTCTCACTTACAATTTCAATTTCAGACATTAATAAATTTCATCTTAAAAAAATAAAGTTTTACGCTCATCTCCATTTCATCTACAAATCACATGCATTTATTGTATATCCATATATAGGAAATCAATCATATTTGATATTTCTAAACGATATTGAAAAAAAAAATAGTCATATTGAGGTCCTAAATTATACTGTTTTAGCAACTTGTAGAAAAATATTCGCAGTACCGCATCATTTCCATTGACTCCTTTTTCCTCTTCGATAGATTATATTAATCCTGGGAATTCACGAATCACGATCTCTCACTGTATTTATCATAATAACCTCACTCACTCTCCATGCCCAAATAATCTTTTCACACCTCTTTAATTGCTCACCATAGAGACCATTTTCACCCCGGTCTAGTTGTTTTCTGAACTTGAAAGCAAATCATAGGTCTTTAAATTCGTCTTTGTTGTAAGAATTCTGGGATTCTTACCAGGAGCAAAATGAGTTGTCGGGGGGGAAGAGATCATATCCAGATTCTGTTCTTTATACTCGCCATTTTGCTGACCGGTCTCATACAGACTGCGGATTCATCCAACAGAGACGCGGCGATTCTACTCCGCGTGAAGAACAGCCAACTCCACGACCCGTTAAGGAAGCTCGACGACTGGGTCGCGTCGGCCCCCAGTGCGCCGTGCAGCTGGATGGGAGTTTATTGCGACAAGAAGAATGACAGCGTCGTTTCCATCGGGCTATCTGATTTCGGTGTTTCCGGGGATTTCCCGGCGGATTTCTGCCGGATTTCTACTCTCCGGAATATGGACCTGTCATCCAATAACCTCGGCGGGAGCATTGATTCTGATTCCATTTCACTCTGTTCTCATCTTCTTTCTCTTAATCTGTCGTCGAATTATTTTGTCGGCAGATTGCCGGAGTTCCCAGTGGAGTTCCTGAAGTTGACGGTCTTGGATTTTTCCTACAACAATTTTTCAGGCGAAATCCCAGCAAGTTTTGTCAATTTGCCTAAACTCGATTTTTTATCTCTGGGTTCAAATCTGTTGAACGGATCGATCCCGGATTTCTTGTTCAATTTAACTGAATTAACTCAGTTAGTGTTGTCTGGAAATCCCTTTATCTCCAGCTTGCCGGAAAACATAGGAAGTCTCAGAAAACTTGAGAATCTCGTTCTCTCATATTGTAACCTTGCCGGCACAATCCCGGTTTCTATTGGAAATCTGGTTTCTCTCAAAATCTTGGATTTGTCCGCGAATTATCTCCAAGGAAACATACCAGAAAGTATTGGTGGACTGAAAAACGTTGAAGTGATTGAATTATTTGGGAACCAACTATCGGGGGAATTGGCAGACACATTTTCCAATCTTACTTCGTTGCGGTATTTTGACGCCTCGGCTAATAATCTCACCGGAAAAATACCTGAAAGTCTGGCGGGTCTTCAGTTGGAATCTTTACAGCTCATGGACAATTTCTTGGAAGGTGAAATTCCAGAGGTTGTAGCTTTAAACCCGAATCTTATCGAGCTAAGGCTGTTTAACAACAAATTGTCGGGGTCCTTGCCGGAATTCATGGGTATGAACTCGGATCTGGTAGAAATTGATGTATCTACTAACAATTTGGAGGGCCCACTACCTCGTAATTTGTGTTACAAGAAGAAGCTTACTCATTTGGTACTCTTTGGGAACAGAATCTCAGGCACAATCCCTGAATCATACGGCGAATGCAGTAGTTTGACGTACGTGAGAATTCAAGGAAATGAACTTTCAGGAGTGGTACCAGATGGATTCTGGGGAATTAGTGGGCTTGAACTGGTTGAGCTAGCAGATAACAAGTTACAGGGTTTTTTTCCTCCATTGATTTCGAATGCCGCTGGGCTGGGACAATTGCTGATCTCAGGCAACAATTTTTCAGGCAAGTTTCCTGTAGAAATTTGCGGCTTGCAAGAGGTTAAGAAAATGGACTGCAGTAAAAACCAGTTTTTTGGTGATCTGCCCTCCTGTATGTCTCAACTGAGCAAGTTACAGGAGTTTCACATTCAAGAAAATCAGTTCAGTGGCGAAATTCCCAAAGGTATTGGGGATTGGACAGAGTTAACACAGTTAGATTTATCAGACAACCGATTTTCTGGTAGTATTCCTGCAGAAATAGGGAGTTTGCCTGTGCTAACGCACCTGGATCTTTCTCACAACTCACTCTCTGGGGAGATTCCTATATCGTTGACGAATCTGAAACTCAACGAGTTCAATGTCTCGTACAATAGGCTTCAAGGGAAAGTCCCACTTGGTTTCGATACCAAGTTTTTTCTCTCAAGTCTAATTGGCAACCCGAATTTGTGTAGTCCGGATCTTAGTCCGCTTCCTCCTTGCTCGAGGTCCAAACACGTGAACTTTGTACTAGTGGGAATTCTATCAGTTCTTGCATTGATACTGGTGGTTTTACTATGGCTCTTGATCAAGACCAAGAAGTTAATTTCCTTTGGTAAGAGGAAGAAATCTTGGAAAATCACATCATTCCAACGGATTGGGTTCAATGAGGAGGAGGTGTTGGCCGCCTTAAAAGATGAGAATCTTATTGGATCTGGTGGGTCAGGGCGTGTCTATCGGGTCAAGCTGAAAAGTGGGCAGACGGTTGCTGCGAAGAGGCTTTGGGGCACACACCGTATAGCAGAGTCCGAGGGGGTGTTCCACTCGGAGGTGGAGACGTTGGGTAGAATACGACATGCAAACATTGTAAGACTGCTGTTCAGTTGCATGGGCGAGGACATTAAAGTGCTGGTGTATGATTATATGAAGAATGGAAGTTTAGGAGACATGTTGAACGACGAGAAGCATGGGGCGTATTTGGATTGGCCTAAGAGATTCGCCATTGCATTAGGAGCAGCGCAGGGGCTCGCCTATTTGCACCATGATTGTGTGCCCGCGATTGTTCATAGAGATGTCAAACCGAATAACATCTTGATGGATGAAGAATTTAAGCCTAAAGTAGCTGATTTCGGATTGGCCAAGGCAGTGAGACAAGATGAACTACAGAGTGATCAACTCATGTCCCGTGTTGCAGGTTCCTATGGATACATTGCTCCCGGTTAGCCATTTTTGTACTTCCACCAAAATTTTCTGACTTGAAGTAATCTGATACACATGCTTACATTTTGTTTCAACTTTTTGCAGAATATGCCTACACGATGAAAGTTACAGAAAAGAGTGATGTCTATAGCTTTGGAGTCGTTTTGTTAGAACTAATAACTGGGAAAAGGCCAAATGATCCCTCATTCGGCGAAAGCAAGAACATTGTTAGATGGGTAACGGAAATAGCTTTCAAATCTTCCAAACAAGGCAGTGACAACGCCATTGGCACAATGGACAAAACTTGTTTCGATCAACTTTTAGACCCTCGAATGAATTCTTCGACCATCGAATATGATGAGGTGGAGAAGATTTTGAACGTTGCTTTGTCGTGCACGGCTGAGTTACCGGTCAGTAGACCTTCTATGAGGAGGGTTGTTGAATTGATCAAAGATCATTCGCCTGCTAGTTCCAAGTGAGGAGCTTGTCGAATTCTTTGGACGATGTAAAACAGAAGCGTTTGTGTGTTCATACTCGTGGTTTTGGTTAGCTGAGGTAGACAGAGATCTTGGTTTCTAAGATATGAGGTTTTTGCGTTTGTATATACTGTATTATTATGTATATATATGTGTATGTGGTGTAATCTGTGGAAGAGTTTTGAGATATAAACCATTTTGGAGATATACCTGATGGATTTTAACTCCTATATTAGCCTAGAACCAAAGTGGACACTGAAATTTGGAATTTTTTTTTTAAAAAAACTATTTAATAAATATATAATTCATGTTTGAAATCAACTGTCCAAAATATAGTTATGAAATCTTAGTTTTACCTTCCATTTAATCTACTGCATATTTTATATAGCTATTAGCCTCATTACAATTAATCTTTTCATACTTACAAACTTTCACAACTTGCAATCAAATAAGCTGTTTTGAAATGTTACTAAAATTTTTGAAAAGGATGGCTGGAGTGACTGTCAAGTAAAACTGCTGCATTGATCAAGACAGTTGGGAGGCAGTTGAGGAGTTCAACTGAAGATCATGAAACCGGGAGTTGGTTGGCACAAAAGGGCTCAGCAATCGGAAGCCCTGGTCACCTGCATAAAGAGGTGAAGAAGAGCACTGAAACGGATCAGAAGATCACCAACAAGAAAACAGGGAGTTATAGGAGAAGGAAAGCTTCCATAGTGAAAAAGAATCCGGATAGAATTGATTAGCAATTGAGTTCTGTTTTAATATTTGATCCATTGTGGAAGGACTTGTAACACCTGTGAATGTTGATCGATGAAGTTGTGGTTGCTCTATTCACGTGGATGTAGACTGGATTTAATAAGTCAAACCACGTAAATACATGTGTTTCCATCACCTTCATATATGTCTGCACGTTGAGTTCTTGATGTGTGCTTATAGCTGATTAAGTATCTTTTCTCGATTGTGTATCTTATTGTTAACTTGAATTACAAGAATATGAATAATCAGGATATCCACCAACAATAATCATAATAAGCTCACTGTTTCACGTTCAAGATCCGACCAAACGCAACATTTAACTTATTTTGTGTTGCCTTTGAATAGATATATTAGATGAGTTTCAAAATTTAATATAATAAATCAGGCTTGTTTGATCCATCCATTTCACAAGTCTGATTTCAAATCCAATTAGTTATTTTTTGACGTCATTGAAGGGATTTCACTCCATCATAAAATGGTTTCGAATTCTTCTTTGCATACTCTTTCAAATCGAAATGCTCCAACATTCCAAACGCAATCTTATAGTCCAAAATACTTTAATAATGAAAACAAATAGTTTGAACAATCACCTTCCAAAATCCAAGCCCATCTTGTGATAATTGGGTTAAGATGTTCGGGCCAACAACCAGCATTGGACCAATATCACTAATGGACTATGGATGAACTATGACCGGCCCATGGATGACCGGTCCGTCCGTTTAATTCTCTCAAAAGTCGCTATCGTTGTGCCGACGAAATTTCATCTCCGCTAAACTCAGTCGGAAAAAGCACGTAGAAACAGCAATGGCGACCGCACTAATCAGATCTGGTCTCCGCTCCGCCTTCCGCGCAGGCGCACCTTCCTCACGCGCCTCCACCATTCCGAAAAGGCCATTTTCCGCATCTGCCCACCACGATGAAGCTGGTAACTGAGAATTGTGTTATATTAACATTCGTTTTATCGGACTAAACAGTTTCGGGAAAAATATTGGGAGATCTAATAGAGGTTAATGCATCATTGGCTTTCTAGCTCGTGTATGTATTAGGTTTCTCGATTACTATTTGTATCCTGTTTTCCTTATGAATGTTTAGACGTATTGCTACTTGTGAAATTGATATAAATGCGAGGATACGATGGCAAATAAGTTATCAATTTTCTGTTTGTGATTGTTTTATTTGATCATTTGGGCATTATACAGCTGAGGCTTCCAAGTGGGAGAAGATAACTTACGCAGGAATTATAACATGTACCACTCTCTCCATCTATAACCTCTCCAAAGGTCATCATCACTTTGAAGAACCTCCTGTAAGTACTTTTCTCTTGATGAAAACGTAGAAAGTTTCTCATTTGATCAAAGATTGCATATAAATGTTACCTTAATGTTGAACTTACTAGCTTGTTTCCGTGTTTCTGATGTCATTTGTACTTTGTGGTGCAGGCATATCCATACTTGCACATTCGTAACAAGGAGTTTCCATGGGGTCAGTATCTTTCACCATTACTCAGCTTTGTCCATTTATTTAATTATTTTTATTGGTTTGGTTGTGTCTGAGTTTCTATACTACTTTTTCGGTGTTCCAACTAGCTGTTATATATTTCATGGATGAGCAAGGAATGTTATAAATATTTTTTTATGTTCATAAACTCCAAACCAAAATTGCATTTTCCAGTGCTTCTAAGCAGTAATCATGATTTGGAAAAGACTGTCAATTAATCGTCATTGTTATTGCTAAATTGAGTTTTAGGGGGCATCTTTTCATGATCCAATTGTTAGTAAATTAACTTTATTTTTATTTTTCTATCTCATAGCCTGGCTTAAACAATTTGTGTTGCCATTGTTACTATATTTCGAAGTTACTACACTCATATGTGATTTCACTCCTTTGTCCATCTACTCAAATTCTAAACAGCAATAAGCAACTTCATCAAAATCTCTACCTTACGTATTCGTTTGATTATGGCATGTCTCTTGTGAGGATATTTTCAAATATTTGCAAATTTTTTTTGCTTTGGCCTTTAAACGTGAATTCAACTCCTTTCGTATTTGTTCGCATGCTTTAAGTATTCCCTTGGTTGTCTTCTTCTTCTTCAATATCCATATGATTGTGTTGATATGATGCCAATGATATAGTTGTGTTGGAAAATGAAGACGAAAGTGAATTTTGGAAAATTATTCATACCTATTGGAAGAAACAGATTACCTTTAGATACAATGATTGTTAATCATTGAATGGATTTGTAATGTTTCAGTGTTGTAAAAACGTGAATCTGTGTTGCACCTTTTGGACAAGTTATGCTTCCCATCCGACAGGACCAATGCAGTCTGAGCTTTCTTTTGTTTTCTGTTGTTTTTTTTTTTTGCATTGTTCATATAAGCTAGGAAACGGTATTATGATAATTGAGGTAGAATCTTGGAATCTTCTTATCAAAGCTATTCGCAAAGAATGCCTTTCCTAGTACAATCTTCACTGATTGTATAAGCTATCTTTAAATGATCCTATCATGATTACCAAGATTCGTTAGTTGTTAGTTTGAGCCAAACAAATCCTCGGTTGGTGCTTCTTTTGTGTGGATTCTCAAATCACGACTATGAATCTTCAATTAGGACTTGCAGTCATGTCCCGAGGATGGGTCTGGGTGTGCACACCGGCGATGTTTAACAATTGTTCATTGTAGAACATTGAGTATCGTAGTATAGATAAAACCAGTCTATAATATAATCAAAATCATTGTCTTTACAAATTGAATCAGAGAAATGCGAAAGCGGAAAAACCAACTTAAAGAATAGACAGAACATCACTAGATCTAAGAAAATCTTCACTAGTTCCAGAACATATCTTGTTCTTCGTCTTCCATCTGTTCCTCGTTTTTATCTGAGTGGGGAGATAAGAGGTGAGTATTTGGGGAAACAATCATGAAGTTGGGGACACATTCGAGTATAACAAAATTATACATATATATATAACGAACTTGGAAACATTTCAGGAACACTTAATAGGATGGAGAACAAGTAGCACTGATATTCGTATCTTTTTTATGGTTTACTGATCAGTCCCTAATTTTTACTCCTCTAAGGGGGTGAGACCTTAATCGCATCGTGATTCAGAGTGCAGAATTTTGAGTTTTACTGATCAGTCTCTAATTTTTACTCCTCTATGAGGACGAGATCTTAATCATATAATATGATTAAGAGTACAGAATTATGTATTCCCACATCAAATTCGATTTATATTTGTGCTAAGACAGAGCAGAGAATACAGGCATGTACAACGCCGATCATAACACGAATTTGATACGAAACATGCGCTCGAATGATAATTTAAAATAGAGCATAATATGAATAATAATATATTTTAAAATAATATACATAACAAAAGCCCACTTACCTGATTTTGGCTCAAATATGCAAAAGTAATTGCAATTCTTGAATAAGTATCCGGCTTCTACTTGAAGTGGATTATGTTACGATCACAATCGTAATAGAACAAGAATTCACGCAATTGAACAATGAATTGAACGATTTATTGCTGAATGAAAGTAGAATTACAGAAATATGAAAGAAACTCCCAGGATAGTTCCTGTCCTCTAGCTACGCTAGATCGTAAACTGCTATGAACTAATTGTCTCCCCTTCCTTCTCCCTAGCCCATGCTATTTATCCTACTCCTATCCTTGGGCTTGGGCCTAGCCCTTTTATTTGGGTCATCATTAGTTTGGCCCATAACAATACCCCCATTCTTCGAAGCAACCTTGTCCCCAAGGTTGAAATCTTGGAATTGCGCAGTAAAAGCGATGATGTCCTCCCAAGTGTCCTCCTCGGCTGTTCATTCCTTCCAGTGACAGCAATGATCTCAACAACTACACAATCTGACATCAAAAATGTCTTTGCCACAGATGATGCAATGTCGTCAAGATACTGACTCTTTCTTTCACCAAAGCCAGGAGTTTTGAGAGCAGCAACCTTCAGCGCTCCCCTCATTTTGTTCACACCCCGCGTTCCCAAAGTTTCTTGTTCTATATCTTCATCCATCATCAAACTAGAGTACCCACCCTTGCTAGCTTCTTCCAAGACATTTATGAGATCTCTTGCATTTGTTATTTTCTTGTCACCCAGTAATAACTTGGATTTCTCAAATTCAACAGCCATTTTCTCACTATCAGTGACAACGTAGGGAAAAATGTAACCACGGTCAAATTGCATCCCTTCAACAACATAAAGGCTATTTCATGCACTTTTTCCCTCTTCAAGAGTCACAACACCCTTCCTACCAACTTTGCTCAACATTTCAGCTATCATCTGTCCAACTTCATAGTTATTTCCAGCACTTACAGCAGCTACATCCGCAATCTTTATCAACATTAATTCTCGTTCAGCAAAAGGCAAATGTGTGATATCTCGTACCTCATGAACATCTATCAACTTATAAAGTTGCTGTACCCACTTGCAAAGTGAATCGTCTTTCACTGGATCTAAAGCTGGAGGGTATTTATTCCCATCTGATTTCAAAATCAAAAGCTGCTGTACTGTTTTTGGCACTAATATTTGGAAATCTGCGTGTTCTTTCGCTCCACTACTTGATGGAGTTTGCAACACCGGAGGTAATTCAGGCAACAACACTAAGATGATGTATTGTTTATAATTGGCTGAAGGTGCTTTGATGACAATACCTAGTAAATGATCTTGGGCCAATTGTGATTTCACCAATACCACCCTTCCTGGTGTTAAACGCTGCTGAGAAGCTGGTGACTGCATTACTGCCCCTGCTATTGGATTGCCATACCGCTCAGCCTCTGAATACAACCCATAATAATCCTCTATCCCAGGTTCACCTGCATTCCATTCAATTATTTTTGTTGGTTGAGCCAGCTTTCGCATTAGAAGTTGCTGTTTCTCTGGAAGATCCTTCTGAGCATGAAACAAAACTTCTATCTTGGGCCAATTGTGATTTCACCAATACCACCCTTCCTGGTGTTAAACGCTGCTGAGAAGCTGGTGACTGCATTACTGCCCCTGCTATTGGATTGCCATACCGCTCAGCCTCTGAATACAACCCATAATAATCCTCTATCCCAGGTTCACCTTTAATGCATTCAATTATTTTTGTTGGTTGAGCCAGCTTTCGCATTAGAAGTTGCTGTTTCTCTGGAAGATCCTTCTGAGCATGAAATTCAGCAAAACTTCTTTTCAGCATGTCTTCCTCCTTCAATTCTTCAACACGTAGCAGATGCAAAATCATAATATATGTCAATCGAAACTGAGATTCAAGCCTAGTTGCGCTCCCACCTGCTCTATCTCCTAAGCCCCTGCTGTTGCTTGTGTTTACCACCGCTTGACGATTGAATTGTTGGATTTGGGCGGTTCTGTGCGTTGGGTCCTCCTTCCGGCCCAACAGATGTGGTGTTGGATCGTAGCTGCCCCTATTCTTCTCGTGGTCTTGAATGTGCCCAACTCTGTCACAATCAGTAGGCTGGGCTCGGCCCATAATATCATCTCCTTCCCCTTGTCTCGTCTCCCCTCGATAATCTGCGATACCTTCTTTCGTCGTATACGCCAGTATTCACAACAGTAATTCTTCTTTGATTTGTTCATCCACTGGAAGTTCCCCCCATTTCAAAGAGGCATATGATCCGGGGGTTTGCCGCCTTCCGGCCACTATATCGATGGATTAGCTCCTTCGTACCCCGATCCCAATTCCCGTCCGGCGTTCTCAACTTCACCCACTGCACCCAGTTTGCCGCCGGTCCTTCCATGCGTATGTGGACGATCCTCAGGCGGTGATAAGCTGGAGTACCATGGATGGCCTTCCCGAGCCACGCCATCAGGTCATTAGCGTTTAACGAAGTAAGTTCGAATTTCCTCATGTCCAGCCGCAATTCCTCAACGTCCTCCCCCCGGTCTCTCTTCGCCAGACTCGCCAAAGATTCTTCCCCCCCTTCTGCTACGTACTCCTCTTCCGTTTTCGATCTCTCTTCTGCCTCTTCCCGCCGCATTATTTCCAGCAACGATTTCATCTCTGAGAGGCTGTGACTCACCGTGACTAGGCTTTTGTTCAACGAAACTAGGATTGCCATCACTGCGTTCGTGTCCTCTCTCAGTTTCTTCATGTCCGCCCGAGTCCGTTCCCACGCGTCCCAATCCGCTTCCAGTTTTGATTCCGACCTCGTTGATGTCATTTCTTCCCTCGCGCTAGGATAGAGCGGCAGAGTCGGACCAATTGTTACGATCACAATCGTAACAGAGCTCAAATTCACACAATTGCACAAAGAACCAGAAGATTCATTACTGACTGTTATGAACTAATTGTCTAACCTTCCTTCTCCCTAGCCCATGCTATTTATCCTACTCCTATCCTTGGGCTTGGGCCTAGCCCTTTTATTTGGGTCATCATTAGTTTGGCCCATAACAAGGGGCCGAAAAGCCCCCAAACCAAGAACGGAAATGGAAGCCTTTCGACTCACTTCCCATTCTCTCTTAAATAAAGAAAGCTCGCCCCCGAGCCCTGGGCCGGGTCTTTCCCTGTTGTTCTGTTCCTACCACGTGAAAGACGCGTGGAAGAGGTATGCCCAGCGCGCCGAGGATCCGTTGAGAGTTTGTCTCGGTAGGGAACTGTACGATCTTTACCCTATTGTATTGAATAAAAAAAGGGTCAGTGCTACGGCCCCCTATTGTTTGATCCAATATTGACCGGGGCTCGTGGAAGTAGTTTTGGATTTTCATGGTCAGTTACTAGAAGTTACAAAATAATAGATCTATTTATCTGGTTTTCTTTTGTTATCAGATGTTTTTTTGTTTTTGAAGCAAATAGATTTTTCATATGTATAGATTATTAATGGTCCAGACAGGATTCATTGGGGGTACTTTCTGTGTTACTTATCTTGCAGTCATGTTGGAAGGCATGAATAGGTGCAGTATGGAAACATCTTGTCTGTTTTTGTTTTAAAATAGTCTTTAGTTTAGTTTGTAAAAAAAAAAAGTTAATATCCAGTATTTACAACCACAAGACAAGCTTAACTTCACGACATGAAAGTTCAGTCACACGGAGGCATAGTTTCCAACTTTTTATAACCAAAAGGTAGTTTGCACAACTTATCTCTAGTTGAGCAGACTAATTTTCCATGCCTATATTTGTTCAATATATATCTAAGGAAACAATAGTTTGAGCTGAAAGTTTGATTTTTGTTATCTCAAAATTGGGCAGGTTGATTGATGAGACAAAGCACTATGTTCTGAAATCAGCTCATCCTTCCGGTTTATCTGCAAACAGAGGCTTCTTTGGATGCAGGTTTGTCTTAGCTTAATGGATAGTTTAAATTGTCTATACCTTATTTCAGTTAGATATAAAAATATAATCACAAATTGTTTTTCCCTCTTTTCTTATTGATCTAACAAATAATATGCAATACATAGAGAATTGGTTCGCAAAGCTGTCACTGTCCAATTTAAGAATTTTGAAAAATCTCTAATCCACCATTGTTATGAATATGACTATAAATTCTTCTACATTTTCCACTTCAAAACTTCTTGTAGAGCGTTGACCTGTGGATGTGGTACTTTTATAATGTATAGTCAGTCAAGCGTCATGCTTTGTTGTGGGGAAACACAATCACAGTTGTGCATAAATGTGTACTAGGGCCATTCCAAATCTTATGGGGATCTTATCCGTTTAAACTGGTATTTTTTATTAACAATTTTAAAATTGACGTAAGAAGGGAAAAATGAGTTTCTTATTAGATCCTTTCTGAACTGTATGCATTAACATTTGACTCGAGCACACAGGAATTGTGGATCACTTTCTTAAAATAAAAAATCTGTGTTGATCTTGCTAATAATTCAACCACCAAATGTATCAAAGCCAAATAGTTAAGGAAGATTGCTAGTCATATTTTCTCTAAAGGAAAGGAAAGTGAAAAAACTGCAAGGGGAAGTAAAATTCTGTTTTATATCGAAATGCCGAAATAATAATGAATTTTTAGGTCAAATTTTCCAATAAGTTGTCTCATCGTGATGATTGCAATCATCATGACATAATTTTAGCATATTTCCATTTTGTATTGAATGTAGCATCGCTCGCAAATCCTAGTTTTAATTGTTCCACATTAAAAAATTCAAACACGATCATGTGATTGTTTGAATTGTGGATAATACATAGAACATACATGTAGTTTCTTCTGATGTGTTGTGTTTCCTGAGAAGAGCCATTTATGTTATGCTTTGATAAAAAAGAACTCTAAAACTAAAAGTTATTGAATCGAATACATCAACCAGCGCAAGGAGCCATTTATTGCATGCCCTTAATGACGACTTACGACTGTTGACGCAGGCACTTCTCTCGTACAAACAAGATCCTGGAGGAAATGGGATTACCTCCTATAGATTGGCAGTTATAGGACAAGGGAAGGCCAACTCTCGTGTTTTATAGCTCCATTTTGATGATGTTGTAAATAATGTGTTTTATCCATTCTGCCAGGACTTCTGGGTTTTTGTGGCACTAATTATCCATATCAAAGCATGCTGCTTTTGGTAATTTGGGATTACCTCCTATAGATTGGCAGTTATAGGACAAGGGAAGGCCAACTCTCGTGTTTTATAGCTCCATTTGATGATGTTGTACATAATGTGTTTTATCCATTCTGCCAGTACTTCTGGGTATTTGCGGCACTAATTATCCATATCTAAGCATGCTGCTTTTAGTAATTTGGGATGTATCTATCCTCTTCCACAAATACTCTAAGTAGTGCGTGAAGCTGTCATCGTGGTTGTTTTCTCTATGATTATGATGCTGTTTGAAGTTGGGCAAAATATTGAAGTTGGGAACTTATTTCAGTTGTTTTGTATGTAGTAATTACGAATGCTCCATGAAGCAAGTTTTATTTATCTTGAAAACTTTTCAATGCTTTTTAGCTAAATCAATGTATCGTAAACTGGGGAGATAAATTATTTTCTTTTGATGTTCTAGTTGTGTTTTTGGCTTTATATTTGATTTGATCCCATCTCTCATTCTTTCCGGCATAATAACATTGTCTCCGTAATTGGTTCTGACAGTTTGTTCAATGCTACCCGGTTGATCTAATAACTACGAGGGGAGCTAAATTTATTTTTTATGTGATCCAGTGTATTGGATAACGTGAAAAAATATATGTGACCTTTTTATAGCAATTGGATAAACCTTAGTTGGTTCTGTTTTTCTCCTTTTCTCTGAAATAAAATTTATTTTGTTTTTGTTTTATTTAACATTGGATTGAGTGGGTGTGAAGATGTTATTTAGTTCGAGCTCATGTCTCTCTCAAAGACGGTGGACAATAACAATTTAATTTTGTAACATGATGATTGGATCTTTAAATTTCTTTGTAGAATCTATTCTGTCCTAAAAATATTTATTTAAAATGAAGATGTTAATTTTTTTAGAAAAACAGTTGTTTTATGTCCGGTTAGATTGATAATTTAATAAAACTTTTGTAGAGTTGATAAATTTTTAATGTTTTTATTTAAATTAATGATTTTTGTAGAGTCAATAGTTTTTTATAAACTTGATGGAATTTCATGGAGTTGTAAAAAGAATTCTATTGGCTTCTTTAGACTTTCAAAGAGTTTTTTATGGACTTTTAAATATTTACATACTTTATAAGGATAAAAAATTAAATACTGTGTTTGTTTGGAAGGGTCATCTTTTGGTTCATCCTTTGGTTCAGTTAGAGATTTGATATAGAATGATTGGTCATAAAAAACGTAAAGAACATAAAAGAGAAAAAAAAAAGAAAAAAAACGAAAAATGAAATGAATCTCCTGTAAATGATAATAATATTTATGTATGTGCATGGATGACAATGGGACGGGACGAGGGCGAGTTTCCCACTCTTATCCCTATCCCGAATTAATCGATGATTTTTATCCCCATCTTCGTGAGATCGTTTCGAGGACAAGTATCAACATCCTTCTAATAATAAACTAAATAATATATATATTATTTAGGATAGAGATCCACATCCTCCTAATAATAAACTAAATAATATATA
>KV014903.1:90148-105754 GCA_001598015.1 Dorcoceras hygrometricum | reverse complement strand
AACACATTTACCTAAAACACTTGTAGTACTCTGGCCAGAGATTTGCACACTATTATCCCCTCAGATAACTTACGCAGTGCTAAGTATGTCAGGATGGACGTTGTATTCTTTTGCAAACACAAATGGAACGATTCCTTGTGGAAGTGCAGCCTGTTATAATGTCCGAAAAAAATCAACAAAAATGGATATCAACTTTAATACTTTAAATTGAAATTAACATTTCGTAAGTATATATATATTTAAATTTGATATGGTGGGCACCCAACATGGGCACCAGACTGACGTGTCACTTCCTGGTGCTGCCACGTCAGCCTGGTACCCACATGGTGCTCATGTTGGGTATCCACCATATCATTTTTTTATATATATATATATAACACGTATGTATGAGAAGAAAGAAAATCAAAGAACGGAGCTGTTATTATTATTACGATCAGTACCCAAAATACTTATAAATAAGTAAATAAAACCCGATTAGTAAATAAATAAAATTAAATGAGAAATATGCGTGTACCACTAACTGATAATTTGAGGTCCTCCTTTCTTGTCGATTCTCTTCTGCATAGCTACTCGTGCTCATTCCTCTATCTTAATCCTCGCTGTGAAGCCGGTGCGGGAGAGGTTAGAGTTTGCCATAGCTCAAATTAACACAATTTTCATGATCAACACCCAAATTCTGTGCTAGGATGATTTGATGTGGTGAATGTGTGCTTTTTGGTGGTTCAATTTCAGGAGATGACGAGTATCGCGGTGCGCAATCCTGGGTCTTGGTTGCTGGGAATCTGGGGGCATAAGGGAGGTTGTACTGATTGTAGCAACAGGATTCAATGTTTTGCTGGGTACTCGAATCTCGACTCTCAACTTCTGAGGGCCTCCAACGTCCTTTGCAATCGGCGTCGCCTTCGAGATTCTTTGGCTCTTTCTGCTGGAAAATTAGAAAATACGAGTCAAGATGACGAGGAATCTCACAACAATCCCAAGCAAGAAAACGATATCGGACCGGTGAGTCCAGTTCCTCAATTCTAGTCCCTGATTTCTTGGCTTTTCTCTATTATTTATTAGTCTCTGGGTAGGATGCAAGCCTAAGGCTACATTCCAAACAAAGATAAGTCTATGACTATCGATCTTCTTGAGAGCTTGCTGGATTAGGAACAGGGTTCTTCTTACAGATTTCCTTAGGTGGAGACGGTGGAGTACATTATGCAATTGGTGTCAATAACATATTTTAATCAGAATGAAATTCCTTTGCTGTCATCACACGTATAAGAATAGTTCCCGCAGAACTTGATGTTGGTTCTGAGTTTCACAATCCTGTAGCAAAATGTACCTTATGAGAAACACGAATGGACTTTAATGTTTAAGTTTCAGCGTTGTCTAGTACGGCTAAGCATCCATCATACCCCTGTTCTGTGTCACCTTTGATATTCAGCTACTGTACTAGTACTCGTGATGAAGTTGTAACTAACAGAGGAAAGTGTGTTTAGCTCAATTGTGCATTGTGGTAGTTACTGATGTAGGTATGCTTTTCTTGAACTTTAGAGATCTTGAAGTCTATCACCTCCTTATTTAAGTACGTTTGCAGTTTCTTTATCATCTGTCCTTCTTGGCCTTGCACAAAGCTCTTCTACGTTTCCAGTGTGGCAACGTGAACTGAAGATATCTGCTTAGTGACGTCATTTTATATTTCCAGGTAGACAGCGACATGATAAGAGAAAATCTTGAAAGAATTGTTGGAAGGGATGACTCCAGTTTTAGCGGGATGGATCTGGCAACTCTTATAAGGAATAAGTATGGGAGATCATATGACGTTCAGTTAATCAAGAAGGTCCCTGTTTTTTTTTCTCTTTTTATTTTCCTACCTTTTATTTTCCTACACACGTTCTCTGATCCATGGTCTCTTGACTATTTAATGATTATGTAGCATTTTCCACATGACTTGACTGAACATACTCTTTAATTGTATGATTGATGTTTCTAATGGTTCTTCATCTAAATGCGTTGTAAGTTGTCTTTTTTCTTTATATTGTTCCTGGGTTTATGGTTCAAATACAACATTTAATTATGCACACTATTATCGTTAGCTATAACTTTGTCGTTAACAGTCTTTTTACTGTTTGAATGATACAGGAGTTCATGGGACGGAATCTCCTTGCCTTAAATGTGATGTGGAAGTATATGGAGCAGGTGAAATAGTGTTTTCAAATGCTTACGTGCTAACTTGTCATTACTCCACTATGCTGCAATTTGTAGTAAGACTCAGAGCATTCTGGGAATCGAGCCACCAGGAATCAATGCTATTTCGCCCCACGATACAATTTCAAACTTAACTTAATGATTTTAATTATTTAAATCATAGTTTTAATCTCTGAAATTAGTTAATGTTTGATGGTAAAATTTGCATTTTATGTATTAGTGTTTGTATCAAGTGTGCGATATGCGTATCGAGCAATTGATGTTGGAACAGAACTTTTGGAACCAAAAATCTTGTGAAAAGCTTTATGGATCCCGGGCCTCTATCCCATCCAAGCAGGCATGAGACATCTGAGTCATAGTATCAAAAAGCTGTGAAGTGATGTTTGTGTTGTGCTTGATGCAAGCCCAACAATTTAGGTACTGCTTTGATCATTCAAGGATTTGTACCAATGGTTGGATCTCAACCCACAAATTTCAAAGTTTTTTGTTAAGGATTTGTCAACTTAGATGTTAATCCCAGTTACACTTAGCGCCTAGGGTACTAGAGTTGGCATGTCAGGCATTTTGTATAGATTTTCGAATTTTTTTATGTTAGAACATGGACTTTGCGTTGAATCTTGGACGTTGAATAGAACTTTTTTATGTTTAATGATGACAGAGTGATTGGTTTGCAATTGGGGAAATATGGGGGGTTGAGAATCAACAACTTTGATGTCCAAATTCAGTTATTCACCCTCACTAGAGGTCTTGGAGCTAAAGAAAAGTGAAGAAAGAAAATATTATAATATTCACATTCGTTCAAGTCGTTTTTGTTATCTAAATTGTATCTGCTTATATTATATTTCTGAGAGCTTGAGTCCTATTTTTTTACGAGTGTAACTTATTTTTTGTGAGGAAGTCTTAGTTTAAAAATTTTGGGCAACAGTGAGGGAGATTAGAGCTTGAGAAACCCTTCTCTGAAGAAGGGATTAACAAAGCTGTTTTTGACATGACGGGACGAAATCCCCAGGTCCAAATGGTTTCACTATTAGCAGTTTATCTAGAAAGATGGGATATTAGGGGGACCTTGTGAAAGTTTTCAATGAATTCTTTGAAGGGGGGTTATTAACTGTATCACTAATGAAACTTATATTTGTTTGATCCCAAATTAACAAGAGTTTATTCAGGTTAAATATTTTAGACTTATTAGCTTGGTCACCAGTCTCTATAAAATTATTGTAAGTGTTCTCTTCGAGATTTAAGAATGTCATACCTTTTACTGTAGCGGAATCTCAAAGTGCTTTTACGGAAGACAGACCAATTTTAGAATGTGCCTAATCGCTAATGAATTGGTGGAGGACTTCATGTTGAAGAAAAAAATTTAGGTTTTCAAAGTTGACTTTGAGAAGGCATATGACAATGTTGATTGGAAACTTTTGGATTTTGTTCTGTTAAAGAAGGGCTTCGGGGATCTATGGAGAAAGTGAAATTAAGCAGTGCCTTTCGAGCATTTTTCGAATATCATTAGCGGCTGGCCTTAGGGATAAATTTAAGGGCTAAAAATGATTAGGCAAAGAGATTCACTCTCCCTTCTCCCCCTTTTTATTTAATTTGGTAATAGATTTCTTGGGAAGACTGGTTGTGACAAAGCTAAAACCATGTACTTTGTCTGGGTTGAGATATAGGTAAAGATAAGATAGAGATTACCCACATTCAGTTTGCGGATGATACTCTATTTTTTGTTAAGAAGGATATCATGTGAGATTCGTGGTGGAGATTATGAAGTGTTTTGTGAAATGTCAGAGCTTAAATTAATTTGGACAGGAGTGCTCTCTTGGGGCTTAACTACACGGAGGAGGAAGTGGAGAAATTAATTAGTGAAATCTATCGTGGCATAGAGTCGTGACACATCAGATCTTTGGGAGTTTTGTTAGGAGGTAATCCCAAAAGATTACTTCTGGGAACCAATTCTCACCAGAACTTTTAGAAATTAGTGAGTTGGAAGAATGCTTTCTTGTCTAGACGGAGTAGATTAACTTTGATTTCTGTAGTGTAAAATGCTTTGCTGATGTACTTCTTATCCTTATTTAGGATTCCTAGGCATATAGCGATGATGGAGAAAGTTGTGAGAGATTTTTTGTAGGATGGTGCGGATGGTGATCATCACGACTTTCTGGTTGCTTGGGATCAAGTTTGTAGACTAAGGAGAGGATTAGGCAGTGGGAACATTTGTTTGAGGAATAGGGCCTTATTTGGTAAATGGTGGTGGAAGTTTCCCAATAAAGGGAATCGTCGTGGAAATAGATTTTTGCTAACAAATATGGCTTTCAGG
Source organism: Dorcoceras hygrometricum (assembly GCA_001598015.1). Lineage (NCBI taxonomy): Eukaryota > Viridiplantae > Streptophyta > Magnoliopsida > Lamiales > Gesneriaceae > Dorcoceras > Dorcoceras hygrometricum. Next base: position 101,250 of record KV014903.1, on the reverse strand, counting down.
ATAATGGGTGGGATGCAGGTCTAGCGAGGAACACGACTTTAGAAATCCTTGGAAGTTCATTTCTGGGATTTACCCGGCTTTTCATCAGTCAGCTAGGGTGGTGGTAAGAAGGGGGGGGGGGGGATAAGATTAGGTTTTGGGAGGATCATTGGTGGGGAGTTTCCTCTTTTCAGGATTTATATCAGGTTTCCTTGGCTCATAATCAGCCGATAGCATTTTCTCTGTCTCCGCGATTTCATCCAATCTCTCAATTCTTTCTTGGAATCTGCACTTTCGTTGGGATTTAGGAGATGCTGAAGTGAATGTTTTTAGTGTTTTATTAGGGTCGTAGTTGGGGTTAATTTGATCGAGGGAGCCGAGGATGTTAGGAAATGGGTTTGGGGCTCTTCTGGTCTTTTCATGATCAAATCTTTTTTTGGTTCCTTTTTTCTAGATAATCTTTTCCCATCCTTTCCTCTTTTTCATTGCATTTGGAGAGCGCCAATGCTTTCAAAGGTTTAAGTTTTCTCGTGGGCAGCAGTGCTCAGTAAATTACCGACTTGCGAGGTGATGTAGAAGAGATTTCCTTCTTGTTCTTTGTGTCCGAGTTGGTTATTTTTGTGCAGCTATCAGTGGAGACTCAGGATCACTTGCTGACTCATTGCCTTTGTCGAGTTCTTTTTGGTACAAAGCATTGGCAGAACTGAGTCTTGTTTGGGTCTCCTAGTTCTTCCAGATGTTACTGGAAGCAGAACTCCGCCGCTATCTAGGAAGGACTAGACATTTTGGGTTGTGGTTATTCGTTGTATTTGCTGGACAATGCGGCTGGATAGGAATAAGAGGATTTTTGAAGATCAAGTACACACGCTTGAGGATTGTTGGGATAAATTAAGTTTAGGATCCCAAGTTGGATTCAAAAGCATAGGGATTTTAAGTTATTTTCGGTTTCGGACATATATAGAGATTGATTTCTTATCTTTTGTTGATTTGCTTTAGCTTGCTTTTTGAGTTTCCTCTGATAGTCTTCTTGTCCACTTTCTGTAATTATTTTTTCTGTCTCTTTCTTTCTTTAATCTCTCATTCGTTATTATCCATAAAGAATTTGGAGAATTTTGAAGATGGAGCTTGAACTTGTAATCAGCCATCAAGAGCATATTTTTGGCTCAGATATAGAACTATTGAACTCAAGCTTGGCTCATTGGCAATGACTTTTGCATGTATGTCATTTGAACCTTCATATCTGAAGCCTAATGCCATACTGAAAAATCTAGTTATTAGCTCAATTGTAAAGCTATGTAGCTCAAGGTCAACATATTTAGCTTATGCATATATATTTGTACATTTTTTAATTTTAAATTGTAAAAGATCAAGCTTGACTTGATGATGCTCACAAGGCAGGTGGCGTTTGACTTGACTTTTAATGCAACTTAATATTTTGAGAAAAAAACTGCATTATTTGTTAGGTAGTCTTTTTATATATTGAAAGTTGATGTTATATGTATGAAACAGGTGTTGTGTAGTGATTGAATAATTGAATGGAATAAGGGGAAATAGATAATGTTTTTCCTTGAAAAAAGCGTAAACGATGTGTATGTAGTTTGTGTTTTGAAAGAAAACAAGATAATAATTTGATTGTAAATTTCGAAAAAATATTGTTAATTGATTTTTAAATGTTTAAATGTTGAAACTTTAAAAAATTGGAGCCAAGTTGAGACCCAAACATATAAAGTCTTGGTGTTTGAGCATGACAGTAAAACTATTGAGTGTAAAGCATCATATTTTTGCAGTATGTCTGGCTTTTAAAATAAATGCTTTTGAGTGGCTAATTAAATCAAGGGATGTAGCTCAATTACTCGATTGTTTTTATGTTCAAATCAAACTCCGGCACAACCTGATAAGCTTTATCCGCTCCTTTCTGATATCACTAAGAACATATCTTGCTCTTGTTCATGTGTTTGATTCCTGGTATTTAGTCTTATTTTATCTAGCTCTTTGTATTTTTGTTGCTCATTTGAGCCTGTGTTATTTACCTACTGTGTCCCATGGTATGCATATTGTGTTTCCTACTAACTTGAATTTTTGGCACTGTTGACACGGGTGACGAGTTGCAGTTGGAGTTACTTTTGCTTAGCGGTGGGAATTGATGAAGGGAGCTAGACAGCTAGTGTCCTTAACAAGTCACTTTCCATTTTACATGTTATGAAATTAGGTTTAGTTTTAGATTCCGTAATTTGAATGCCATTTTCCAAATTGTATTCCAAGTTGAGTTACTGGCTCTAAAATTTGCTTATACTTTAATGCAAGCCAAACTCAGGGCCATCCATGTTGGATTAGTATCTTCTCCGACCAAATGATGTGCTCTTGCTATAGAATCGGATGTACCATGTACCATGTGTGGCACACTCTTAGTCATTTCTCGTCGACTTAAACCAATTTCATAACCCCTTTTCAAGCAATAAAAAATATCTAGCAGATGTGCATATGCATAATTATTGTGCTTGTTTTCTTATTTTTCTTATCTTCACCTTATCTTGGGAACCTTGATAGAGATCCTTTCCGCTTACTGAAGAAGAATATATATTGAGGCTAGACTATGTGGCCAATAGTTTGAAATGTTGGGGAGCTGTCTCACACATCCGGAATAGCCTCGAAAAGTTGAAAGAACGGCCTCGAATAGGCAAGGTAAATATATGATTCTGGTTTTTAATTCTTACATACTCAATAACGGTATTGACAGGTGTCTTCACCTTAAGTATATTATTTTCCAATCAAGCCAGTTTCAAATATAAATGTTTTTTTGTCATACAGTTGATTTATATACATTATTTCAGAGGGTGTGCTGGCTATTCATAGTTTCCAAAAAGTTAACTGGGATGATTACCTACTACTCTTTGATAAAATGCAAATGAATTTGAATCTGCATTCTCTATCCTACATGTGATAATAGAACAACATCTGTAGTTTGGGTTCTGTCTAGATTAACTAATCCTTTGGTGCTCAGTTTGTGTGCCCACACTAATTCTTTGATAAAATACACCAAAAACTGGATGTCCAGCATCATTCTTTAATTTTTGTCCAGATATACTCTCCAGAGAAACGATGTTTACAGCTCTAAAATCTTGTTCCGTAGATCTATTTTGAGTTTTGCTGTAGCAAAGACAAACATTGAGGTAAAATATATTCTACTTTTCTGAAAAGAAAAACTTGAGTTTTGCTGTAGCAAAGAGAAACATTGAGGTAGAATATATTATACTTTTCCGAAAAGAAAAACCAAGGATGGAGGCAAATATAGGAAGAAAATAAAGTACTGACGAAGATCTGAAATTTGTGTTGCGTTGGAAGGTCAGAAGTTAAGCTTCTCGAAATTCCTGATTGTGAATATAAGCCCATCTCAGGTATCCCACTGGAAGGTGTTCTGGGAGGTACTAGAGGCCAAAAGAATGGAGCAGTGGGAAGAGGAGAAGAATAGGGCAGGATAGAGAAATTCTAAGAGGCGAATAGGAGTGGATACACTGGTACTGTTGTTACAGTGGTAAGCACAGGACTAACAAAGAAATAATAGTTAGAAGTCGGCCTGATTTGTGAGAATATCGATTCTCTTATGGTGAAAAAGTAGAAAAAATGATATAGTTGGTGAATAGTATAGTGGGTGGCACTGAAGGTTGCTATAGAAAGGATTTGTCTATGTTGTAATGAAGATTGGGAAATTGGTTGCTAAGACAATAGTTTGTTTCCAGTTCTACTGTTTGGAAGATTTGTTGTTTTGCGCTTTGCTTGCCATGTAAATTTCTTTCAATGACAAGCTTTTTCCTTTGTACTTATTCACTAAAAATATGAAGAAAGTAAAATAACTCCCGTTATTATCTGATCACATGGAGTGTTCCATTCTTTTAGTTTTGTAGGAGACGCTTCTAATTTGAGCTGGTGCTGTTAAACACATATTTCCTTGTATCCTTTGCAGGCAGTAAGCATTTTCATAGACATGGATGAATCAGGTGGTAGGGCAAACGAATGGATCTACAAGTAGGCAGTCCATATTCTATAAGCAAGCACTATTTGTTTCGGTAATGGTATGCCATGTCCTGTTTGTATTCTCAACTGTATTCTTATTTGTAACCATTGATCTTATTCAACTCCAACTCCATGGTTTTGATATTAGCTGCTCTGCCACCGCGCGGTGTCAAAGGTCTCTCTAGCCAGATAGGGTGCTGGGTGTGGCTTCTGTATTATGGCTTGGATGGTGGCAACGAACAGAAAATCAACAGTGGATATACAATACAAGCTGCGGATCAAGCGGCAAATACGATTTCATGTAACAACTGATCAACATTTTAATACGAAGAATTAGTTAGTTATTATATTATATTTTTTTTGGTGTGAAAATGACGTTGTGTTGACCCCATAATCTGTGACTTATGATAGTCGTGTTGATGAGACATGAAAAAAACTTTACATGTTACAACAAAAAATCTTGCAGTCACCACTGTCAATCTTGTGGTGTTTTATTCCGGTTAAGTACATGGGAATTATCAAAAAGAAAAGAAAAGGTTGCTAGCAAAAAGCAATTTTGCTTCTTGGGGTATCGTTTTCCTCGTGTGCAACTGGTGGTGCTGCATGGCTTACATGATCTTGTAGCTGATCAGAGCACACACTGCATGTACAAAGTCATTGCATTTTATTATATAATAATAATCCCAATTTAAGCCATCAGTAATATAGTTAATTTAATACTACTGCTCTTTTATTTAGCCGCTGAACATCGGGTTAAATAATAGTTTATAAGCCACACCGACGAAGTAGATCATATTTGACAAGCTCTATATAAATTATATAAGCTCGTCCCAAAAAGTATAGTTCGAAAATTGGTCAAACGTTAAATGTATTCAACCAATTGGTGTTCCTTTTGCAGACGTTATGTATTATATGGTTCAAATATTTATCTAAAGATTATAAATTTTTTATTTTTAGGTTAATATTTTTTCCATTGTCTATACTACTGTCTGCTATAATCAAGGAAGAGTCAATAGTAACTACATGTCGGTAAAAAAAAAAAAAAGGTTTTCCTGTTCTGAAAGTTATCCTTCACATATTTTAGGTTTTAGTGTATACAATTTGTTATTAAATTTGGCATTCTTATCATAAGAATCTTATAAAACTGATATTGTTGAATATAATTTAACTTTAGATATTAATCAATTCGAGAACTTTAACAAATAAAATACATAATGTTGATTTGTATGATTATATTTCACACAAAGTGTGTGCATATGATTTTTTCTTCATTGGAAGATAGTCTATCTGAAAATTTAAAAATAAATAAATAAACACATGATTGAATATTTAAAACCAAAGAGCTATGTTAGAAAAATAAAAAGGTTTCATGAACAAAGTTGTATATTTGAGAGGTATAAATAGAATTTTAAATAAAATTTTATCAAATCAACTAGAAGTTAAATTAAACAAAGATAATACACACCAATATTTTTATACACATTCAATTTGCAGGGTTTTTCGTGGTTTGCCTTAAAAAAACATTTTTTAAGTAAATAAGGTAAACCTGATAATTTAATAAACTAAGGTATCACATCAAATGAAAACTCGTTATACAGTTTTTATCATGTCATCTCGAACAACGTGATAGAATTATTATTATTATTATTATTAAAAGCTCGTCCTCGCAATTGGCGTGACTTACATAAATTTTTTAAAAATAAATAGTTGTCACGCCCACTCGAATGACATGACTAAACTTTTCAGAAAGCATATCACGCCTGGTGCAGGATGTGATTTCCTCGAGTTTTGAGCGCAAATTTGAATTCGAATTCGTCGGCTTCTTCGTTTGTTCGCCATCCTTCCCCTATAAATTGCTCTGACTTCTTCAGTTTTTAATCGTCTCTCGCTCAGTTTTCTCTATAAATTTTCTGTCATACAATTTTCATATATCTCGTCTTGCATCCGTGATATTTAGAAAGTCATTATTCCGTGATATTTTAGAGGTCATTATTTCATGAAAAGAAGGTATATATAATTTTTTTATTGTTCGTTATATTAATGGTTGAATTTATATATTACCCACTAATATCATATTTCGTATTTCAATTTGTGTTTGTAGATAATTTTTTTTCCGAACTTCTATTTAAGACGCGTACAAGAAATATTGAAAGTTCAATTTAAGTTGCGTACAACTTTTATTGTGCGTGTAAGGTACGCCAACTCATTTTTAGTATGTTGAATAATAATAATTATTATCATTATCATTATTATTTATCATTATTTATTATTATTGTTTTTATTATTATTATTATTATTATTATTATTATTATTATTATTATTATTATTATTATTATTATTATTATTATTATTATTATTATTATTATTATTATTATTATTATTATTATTATTATTATATTATTTTATTTATTATTATTATTATATTATTATTATTATTATTATTATTATTATTATTATTATTATTATTATTAGTAGTAGTATTAGTATTATTATTATTATTATCATCAGCCGTATTAATATGATGCTATAATTGCTATTTTTGTTGTTATTATTATTATTATTATTATTATTATTATTATTATTATTATTATTATTATTATTATTATTATTATTATTATTATTATCATTAGTATATTATTATTGTTATTATTATTTATTACAAGTATTAAGTAAACAAAATCATGATCTTGTTTAATATAGGATGTCATTACAAGCTGGACCTGTAGATGATAACGTATTTATCAACAAGAATCACATATATCTAATTTCATTAAACATGACAAGTTGGATAATATTTTAAGAGTTCGACAATCAGTTAATTTCATTTAGGATCTATGGAAAACGAGTGTACTTCACCGTCGTGTCCGATCATGTTTGAATGAAATGAGATTTTACGGAATCTTATGTTGTGGTGATTGAATTTACGATAATCATTTGATTACTGCTCTGATTGAGAAATGACGTCGGGAGACTCATACTTTTCACCTTAGAATTGGTGAGCAACAATCACACTACAAGATGTTGCTTGATTTGGGGGCTGAATGTTGATGGTGAGCCTATTATCGGTACTGATGTGTCGTGTGACAGAGTTTTTGTTATGATTGGTTAGGTTTTCTGCTAATGCAGTCTGACTTTAGAGCCAATAGTAGTATTAAACAGACTACTTCACACACACATTATACGCAAACCATAATAAACGGTGATAGCACTGACGTAGAAGTGATACAGTAGAGACGTCGTGTAGCTCTCATGGTTATTGGTGGTTGCATGCTACCAGATTCTGAAGGTTGTTCGGTTAAAATGTTGTACTTGAACTTTATACTAGATATACAGAGGGTTCGTAGTTATAGTTGAGCAAGCGTTATGCTAGCATTTCTGTATCAAAGAAATTCAAACCTCGAGCTCGAGGACGTAGTTATGCGATAAAAAGAAATACCGTCATATAAATATTGTAGTGAAAGATAGACGGATCAAGGTTTTATACCAAGGTGATAGACGAAGGATCGAAGAATGAGATAACCACTCAGAGACATCTATGCGTAAGCCTACTGGACAAGGAAGTTAGGGCATCCATAGGTATATTCTAATTTATCATTCATATACATTTAGTTTTTTGTAAAAACTTGTATTACATATTTGTTTTGCAGATTTGGACCTGGTCTCGAATGACCCCGCTATGTTCTGATCGTCTGGGTTATAATCTTATCGTGTCCCTTGAAAATCCAAATAATTCAGACAATATTTTTCCTATTGTACCATATGGTGCAAGGTAATAATTTAACACATATTGGTTATAGAATTTCTTAATTTTTTGACATAACATACTTAATGTAGATGGAAGCATGCATATTGTTGGACGCATACACCAACACATTCGGTACGAATCATTCACGATGTAATCGATAGAATGGGAGATATTCAGGTATTTATGCAATACAAATTACATTAAAATTTTTAAATACGATGCATTTGTTCCTTTTTAATTGGTTATGATTTTTAATGTGCATTTATTTTAATCGGCTTGTCTATGACCTGGGAGCTCCAGATATTTCATCATTGCCTTTAGGATGTAGAAATCCCATTCTTTGGCAATCGGTGTGTCCAATTATTTGTTTCCACATTGTCGAGATGCATCGTCCTAACTGAGTCATTCGAAAATTTGCCATGTTGCAACACATTCCGGGATCGGCACTTGATGGAGATAATATGCATGAGTTCTCGCGGCATGGACGCAAAAATTTTTGACTGGGCCAAACATCAGAGAACGATGGTGGATGCATGGGCTAATGACCATAGTCTTATTGTCGAAAGCGAGCATACCGTCAATTTTAGCATGACAGAGGAGTACGAGACATGGTATGACTTGATTACTCGACGTTTCATATATCCTCTCGATCCTTGTTACCAACCTAGTGATGCTTATTTCAGGCGTGTTGTGGTCAGTGATTGATAGTCATTTGTTTTATAACACAAAAAATTCATCTATTTATATTTTCTTTATTTTATTATAGAGAGACGGGATATCAATTATTATAAATGTGTTTAAGGGCCTATATATTGATGATCAATCGCGTGAAGCTTTAACTAAAGTTGTTAAGAAGTCTATCATCACTGCTGATTTCTTTACGAAATGTCACTAAAGACACCAGTGTAGCAACAACATCACGCAAGGTCTTTAACTATAAGGATACAATGAAGAGGTGATGATCAGTATGAGGTGATGAGTTGCAATCTTTTGCAACCCCGGAATGGAGACAAAGTACTACACAAATTCCCCTGACTCCTGCTTCACATCAAACCTCAAGTGGTATATTTTTAGATGATGGTGATGAGTTTGCCTCTATCTGCATTTCAATAACTCAAATCCGATGTAGATGGAATTCCAATAGAATCAGTGGTTCTCTCGACAATGGTGCGGTATCATGATGTGGTGAATGGATATAATCACCAATGTTTACATGAGATGGACCAATATCATCAAGTCTATCATTCCCGTGGCTCAGTATATATATCCGTGTCGTCACGGTGAATATCTGATGACAAATCATGTGGTCCGTGTTACTCATGACCTGTAGGTATTAACGCTCAACCTACTCATGATCCGTAGGTATTAATGCTCAACCTAAGCTACTAGGTGGAATTGCTCGAACTGCGCATTCTGTGAAAGATCAAGTTGTTCTTCATTTAATAAAGCTCCGTCTTGCACTAGAATCTACTCCTTGGCTGGAAAATGGCCATGAAACATTTTTTTCTAAGGTGAGTATGACATACTGATCTCACCCCAGTACCATGTTCTGAAATATAACAATTTTGAACCGCTGAGGTACCAACATCCTGATTAAATCCAATTGCATTGAACCCTTGAGTTATACATGGAACATATGATTCTGGTCATCAACAAGTACATGTCGATCAACTAAATCGGGTTCGATAAAAAATTCAATGCAATGCATTTCGTTACTAATATCCAACATAAACTGCAAATTGTTGTCATCATCAATGTGAAGATGCATTTCAACATACCGTGACTTGTCCATGAAGGAATATTTTGATGACAACTTTATCTAAATTTGAACAGTCAATATTTAGCAATATGTAACCTTTTTCTTTTTTCAATTCACAGATACTAATGGACCGTGATACTCGGGTTACCTTGGTCGCACTAGTACTGTATTGCACAGTATTATGTCCTATAACATCACCACCTATGTTTAAGAGTTCCGCAACACTATCCACTCCCACACAAAAATAAAGTCAGTGATCACAATTAATAATAATAATAATGATGATGATGATGATGATGATGATGTATGATGATGATGATGATGATGATGTTGGATCGATGTAACAGATCAGATCTTAATTTTGATAAACACAAAACCTGCCCTTATGTTTCTTTGGCTTATCATTTGTTGTTGCCACCAGATCTGTCCTCATTTCATGATGTGTTTCATGTGTCTATGTTGGTCCCTGGAAATAGGATCAAAAGATCAGCAGCCGCGCTTTTTAAAAGACTTTAAAGATTTTCGCGCTGCTGATACACTACTGGAGCTGCAATAGCTCGTTGTTCTTGAACATTTAAAATGCAAAGAGCATCGGAGACAGATCTGGTATGATTTAAAAATCATGCGGAAAATACCAGAACTGAATCCTATATTTTAAAACAACTCAAACAGATTTATGTACAACATAAATCTGTTCGAGACTTGCAAGTGCTTGTGTGCTAAACAGTGTATGCGATGCGAGAATGCTAAGTGCTGAATTCTGTTTATGCGATGTGAGTGCTGAATGCGTTATGCGTCTATGCGTGCTAAAGTAAATAGAATGCTGAATGAATAAAGAACACGATACACAGTATTTGTTTCTGGAAGTTCGGACCTCAATGTCCTACATCTCCCCTTCTTCCACCTCGGAAGGCTCCACTAGAAGATTTGATCTTACAACTGCGTGTACAGACCCAATCCCACAACCATCAGCAGTGAGAACTCCTAGACTCCTCAAATGCACAACAGCCGCAACTGTGTGACTGACTACATACACATGAGTTTTATGTCTTCATGCTTGGACGGGAACTGTGAACATATTTCGAGATTCATTCACAAACAGTTGTGAATGAATCCGGGTGTGTGAGATTGATACAATGAACGCTCAACTCTCTGTTTTTCTCACACACTAGGGAATTGCTCTAATACAAGCTAATCTAGATTCAACAGTCGACACAATAAGCTCCTCTCAAGAATGATTGTCGACTGTTTCATCTTCTTTTCTTTTCCCTATGCACAGTATGTAGTAGCACCAACTTAACACTCGCAGGACACTTCTTCAATGGGCGTCGCCTCTAATATATAGCCTCTGCTGAATTTCTTCCCGTTGGAAAGTTTCCAAAACTTGTTCAGCGCTCCAGAAGGCTATCTTGTATTCTTTCCATAATTGTGCAACGCTCCTCTGAAAAGTAAAAGTACTTGCGTCCTTTACTTTTGCAGGCTTCTTGTAGTTTTCGCCATTTGAATTGAGCTCAGCAGTTGACATCCAGCTTTGATAATTCGTCAACTGCTTCGCTGCTGATTAATTTCTACAACTGCTGCGCTTTGCTCCTTCTTCAATTCTTTGCG
>KV014903.1:78727-89391 GCA_001598015.1 Dorcoceras hygrometricum | reverse complement strand
CTTAGCGCTCCAGCTGATTTCTTCATCGCTCCAGCTCCAGCTTGCGTTATCTTCGCTTCTTGAATAGCGACTGTTAATAGATTCATCAACAGTACTTATAATCGCGACTGCTAACAGATTCGTCAACAGTACTTATAAATGGAATCTTCTTCTTCGATTTATCTCTTCAGCAGACTTCTCAATACATGTACCAGCTGGTTCACTTTATCTCTTTAGCGCTTGCAGCTGGTTGTCATCGTTTCAGCTGGTTCATAATGCTCCAGCTGATTCAACTTGGCCTCCGCCTGATTACGAACAACTGATTCAACTTTGGACGTCTCCATTGCTAATCCAGCTGCCGATTCCATGAACACCAAACCAACTGCTGATTGTTAATATTGTGAACTATCGGCTGGACAGATATAGCTGCTGCTGATCGTCTTCTTCGTTCCTAAAACCTGTACACTCAAGTAGAATTGTTAGAAACACAATAACAAGTTTTGTGTAATTCAAAACTTAATCAGGATCTGTCAAAACAGATCCATCAGTCTATGTTGAGGAAGTATGAGCCAGATCTTTTTCATGTGTTGCGAACTAACGAGGTGGAGCTGGATAGAACTTTGAGCTATGTTGAATATCCCTTGCATATTTTGGACAGGAAGGAGAAATAGCTCAGGAACAAGACCATTCCCTTGGTGATGGTCCAACGGAACAAGAATGGTAGAGAAGAAGCTACGTGGGAGTTAGAGGAGAAAATGCAACGTGAATGGCCACATTTGTTTGAGTAGATCTTGCATTAACTCCAGTAGCTAGTTTGCTTGTTGATGTTTTGCCCAGTTATCTTGAATTCTTGGTTAGTAGCCTCCTGTTGAGTGTTAGAGTGTTGCTGTTATATTGGCGTAGCGTGATTTTTTCCAGTGTTGGTTATTTTGTTCAGTTCTGGAGTTGTTGTTTGATTTCGAGGATGAAATATTGTTTTCAGTGGGGGAGGAATGTGAGACCCGAAATATTAGTGGAGTAATTAAGCTAATTAATCGGGTTTAGTATAGACCAGATCTGGCGTGAGCAGATCTGGGACATGCCAGCTTTGAGTTGGTATATTTGGTGAACGTATCGGGTTTGTATGTTTGTGTATTGGAAGCAGCTCTGAGCAGTTGGAGAGTTATGCGGGGTGGTAATCAGATTTGGGAGTTGAGAAGTGCTGGTTGGTGACTTCGGCTTTAGTGCTGGTTGATGGTAATCAAGGCTCGTAATCTGGTTGTCGCAAGCCATTCTGGGTGCGCTAGTTGAATATCCTGCGCGGGTAGCGAAGCGACGTTGTTTGGGAGAAATCAGATTTGAAGGTGAAATCTGGTAGCGCCACTTGGACCGGCTTGGTTTGTAATTTGGCGTGGACGGTTTCGGGTTGTCAAGACCGGAAGGTAGTGCGATGTCGTTTCGGGTTAGCAGTAGGCGCTGGTTAGTGCTTGTGTGAGATTTGGTCATCCGGATCTGGTTTGCAATGCCACACCGTTTAGCGATAGCAGACGTTTTGGAGGAGTTCAAATCTGTTTTAGAGTTCAGATCTGGAGTAGTACTCAGGTCTGAGTGGGTATCAGCTTTGAGCCTGTGTTGTCGGTGGCTACTGTTCATCAGATGTGGGGGGACTTAAGTTGTATATATAGAGGACTTTGACTGTGGTCTCGCCATTACCTTTCCCGACACTTAGAAGATATTTCTTCCCGTAAACTTACTCTGTCGCGATACCCTAGCTACTGTTCACCGTAGTCTATTTCCTTCGATTGCCAGCGGTAGACAACTCCGATTGGAGCAAGAGTGGTAGCGCTAGATTCCTCTTGCCAAGACGTTTCTTCCTGTACCTCTTTCGAAGGCTTGTGTTAAGCTAGAAGAAGAACGTGAAGGAGCTACAGTGCGTCGTTGTTCATTGATTGGCAGATTTGGTTCTTCTGCTCAGGTAGTGCTTTGAGTAAGTACTAGATCTTACCTTGTGCTTCGTTTAGAGCTGTTGTTGTGCTAGAAAGGTAGGATAGAGCTGGATTGAGCTGGTGGCTCCCAGTTCGTGTTTCTGTGCTTTACGTCCCTGAGCTGGTTGTTGTTGTTTGGCTAAGCAGGTGGTAGATTTGAGTTACTCAGGACTTTTATTGTGGTAATTGTAGCTCAGAAACTGAAGGTACGGATTTGAGCTTGTTTACAACTTTGGGATTTTGCATGGATATATGTGTATGCTTGCTGGTATGCGTGTAATCTGTGCTGTTGTGTTGTTGTTGCTTACTGCTAATCTCTGTGCTGATTACTGTAAGCTGTGGCATTGGCATACACGCATTTTCCACGTTTGAGCTCATATCTATTAACCCTTGTTGTTGTTGCGCTAACCTGTGTGTATCAGGAACTGTTGTTGAGATGAGCGGCAATACCACGCTCCTCATCTCCCTGCTGGTGAGTTGTTAGCCGCTATGAGACGAGTGCATAGCTACCACGCTCTCATGAGCTTTGGCAACAACAGGTTGAGTGATTTGATTATGCTCTGGTACCATGTGTTGAGACGAGTGGATAGCTATCATGCTCTCACGCACATCGTGGCCACTATCCTTGTTCGATCTGTTGACAACTGTTGAGCTGGTCTTTGAGCTCCTTTGGCTTCCTGATTCGATTATAGCATGTTGCCTTGCATCCTGGTGTTTCGTGCATAGCACGTGCATTTATATTTGTTGCTATCTATCTGCTGTTTGTATTGCTCTCCGTACTGGGGTTTGACCCCTGTCCCTCTGGGGCTTGTTGTTTGGTTATCTTTGTATTGTTCAGGTTACTATGGTTTCTCAGCTGGTCGAGGAGATGAATCAGCTGGTGGTGTCCCGAGAGGAGGATAGAGTGTCCCAGTTATATACGTATGCTGTTAGAGTCATCCCAGGGGAATGTCCCGTAAGGATGTGATGTTCTATTGCTGGTTTAATAGTTTTTTGATTGGGAGTCACTCGATGTTTGTATTGCTTGCTAGTTTGTTTTCAGTTGTTGTAAAAACCAATATTTTTGTATCGATGTATTTATAAATTATGTTTTCTAAGTCAGGCCAAAGCGAAAAATTTTAGCCATTTTTAAATGCTTCCGCAGTTGTTTTATGTGTGGTAATTCTCTGTATTGTGCACCGGGCCTGACAAATTTTGGTATCAGAGCTTAAACTGGGATAAGCTCGAATTATTTTGATCACACTTGAGTCTAGACACTTTGTTTCTTGTTGCATGTGCTTGACTATGTGATATATCTGCTGTGTGATCTCATCGTATTAGTGTTTGCCTAGATGCAGCCTAGACGTAGGGGTAGAGCTACCAGGCAGATTCCGGCAGAATCTGAGGGTCAGAATGAGGAATTCAGCGTAGTGTTCCTATTCGTGGGCGTGCTAGACAGGTTGATGATGAGGTTGACGTGTTGGTTACCCGTGTGGATGAGATGGAATTGATCATGGCGAGGTTTCAGCGGATGAATCCTCAGAAGTTTGATGGAGATGAGAGTAGTTCCGATGCTGAGTCCTGGCTGCAGCACATTACATGACTTTTTGATCGAGTGCGCTATGATGATGAGCGCAGACTGAGTTTTGAAACGTTACAACTGAGGAAGAATGCAGAACGCTGGTGGAGGGGTGCTTCCTGAACTCTTGAGGAGACTGGTGCGGGGATTACTTGGGATAGTTTTTGTACTGCGTTCCGCCAGGACTACGTTTCGGAGTCTTATATGAATGCCCGGGAGCGTGAGTTTGACAACCTGGTTCAGGGAACCATGTCGGTGGGAGAGTATGCTCGAAGGTTTTCTTCTCTTCTTGCCTACGTTCCTCATGTGTCTGGCCGAGAGAGGGCGAAGAAGAACCGATTTTTGGAGGGGATAAACGAGGATCTGTATTCCTTGGTTTTGGTGAGTTCACCTACCAGTTATGTGGATGCGGTGGTCGAAGGTTTTCTTCTCTTCTTGCCTACGTTCCTCATGTGTCTGGCCGAGAGAGGGCGAAGAAGAACCGATTTTTGGAGGGGATAAACGAGGATCTGTATTCCTTGGTTTTGGTGAGTTCACCTACCAGTTATGTGGATGCGGTGGACAAGGCAATGGACATCAAGGAAGGGCTACGGAACCGCAGGTCTCGGGTTCAACCTCAAGTAGCACAAGGTTCACGTCCCAATGTTCCAGGGGCGCAACCTCCCCAATTTTCCCAGTCCTCCCAGCAACCCCAGCAGTCAGCGCAACCGTCTGGACACCACAGGTTTAGAACCCGTGGCCATCAGTTCAAGAAGAAGTAGGGTTATAGTTCTGCTGGCTCGGGTTCGAGCAACAACAATAGTCCTAGGGCTATTTTCTGTGATCAGTGTGGAGGCAAACACCCTACGACGCAGTGTGTGGGGGTTCAGGGTGCATGCAACAATTGTGGGCAATATGGACATTTTGCAAGAGTGTGTCCATTGGCTGGATCTCAGCACACCGCTGCCCCACCGCAGGGTCGAAGAAGATCGAAGCTATACAGCGCAGAACGAAATAGATCAGAGCTGCACGAAGCATATTAGAGCAGGAACAGCCTAAAGGGAGCTTCGTTGAGGATAAGCTCAGGGACCAGCTCAGAGGAACAGCGTTGCAGATCAGACCAGGGCTGGTTCAACAAAGTCAAGCAAACCATACAAGTAATGAACAGAACAAGCGAGGACAAAACTGTATTTTGTCCGCGCTGAAAAAGCCTTTGAATTTTGCTAAAAGAGGAAAGAGCCGTTGAAAGTCTATAGAGGAAATAGCCTTTTGTCATGGATGAAGATCAGATTGACAGGCACAGATAATAGGATCTCTCCAACGGTCATAATTCATCAAAGACTATATATATACTGAATATTCGAATGAAGACACAAGCGTGAAAATAGAAGCGTGCACATAGTGACATATATGAACGAAACACAGAAAATAGATAGAGCACGTGCAATAATAGAGAGCTGGTATACACATGTGACAGCTTGTGTACAGCTGAGAGCTGTGCCCAGGTGTGAGCTGGTGCACAGCCGAGAGCTTAAACACAGAATCATTATAGTCGACTGCACAATCAGGGAACAAGATGATGATATCAGCTTTGAAGAATCACTTCCCAGCATGTGAGAAAATATTTGAGAGCTTACACTGTAAATCTCACACACACACATTCACTCACATACTGAGAGATGAGCGAAACAGATTAGAGTGAATGTGAGAAACAAAATCATTGTAGTCTTTGAACAGAGACATAAAACATGTTCATAGTGTTGCAGTTCACAAAGCTCGCGGGCTGGTGTATAGCATGGTGTGCTAGGAGTTCTCGTAGCTTACGGGCTGTTGGATCGGATAATTGCAGAAGCTGTAATAATCAAATCTTCTAGTGGAATCCTTCCAGTTTGAAAGAAGGGGAGACGTAGGAGATTCAGCTCCGAACTTTCATAAACAAACAGATGTGTTCTTTACAGTTTTCAGTTTACATCTTTCTGCATTCATACTTGCATCGCATATTTAAAACCAACAGCTTTCAATTGTTAGATGGTATAATCAGATGTTTTCCGCCTTGGTTTTTATACTAGATCTGATATACTTCTCGGTGCTCATAGATTTCAAGAACTAGATCTATTGCAGCTCACGCAGTTTTAGTTTCCATCGTTCGGATCACACACGATCTGTTCAGCATGCAGGTGCAGCGTTGCTCCGTGCTGTTTCAGCTTTGGCGCGATCTGTTTGGCTTGCTGTTTTTCAAAACCCTTTATTTTAAAGCACGCAATCTGTATTTTTGATCAATGAATTGGTACCCGAGTTGTGTGAGAGCTCACGGTACCAGTTATCGGACCCTTCAAATAATAATAATAATAATAATAATAATAATAATAATAATAATAATAATAATAATAATAATAATAATAATAATAATAATAATAATAATAATAATAATAATAATAATAATAATAATAATAATAATAATAATAATAATAATAATAATAATAATAATAATAATAATAATAATAATAATAATAATAATAATAATAATAATAATAATAATAATAATAATAATAATAATAATAATAATAATAATAATAATAATAATAATAATAATAATAATAATAATAATAATAATAATAATAATAATAATAATAATAATAATAATAATAATAATAATAATAATAATAATAATAATAATAATAATAATAATAATAATAATAATAATAATAATAATAATAATAATAATAATAATAATAATAATAAAAAGAAATGATAACAATGGTACCTGTCCCGGAAGATGCCAGCCCAGTAGGGTAGAGTGGTAATGAATCCCACACAAATGATGTTGTGTGAGTAATTCGAGACAGATATGTTAAGAAATTTTTTGATTGCTTACTGATTGAGAAAAGGCCTTAATATAGGGAGGAGTTCGTAAATACATTAAAATGTAAACTTCAATTCCTAGTACGATATAATTTTTTCAAATATCAGAACCACGCCCTAAAAATGGCGGGACAAAAAAATTGAGTCTCATCGTCGGGACGGTGGGACTCGTTTATTTTAACAAAATCACATATCACGCCTTCCATTTCTATATCCTTCTAATGTAAAGGTATTTTAAGAAATTCAATTTCCTTTGGTTGAAGCTTTTGCTCAATCTTTATCTAGAACATTGTGTCTCCAAACCTCGTGGAATCCTTCATATTTGGATGCAAAGTTTTTCCTTCATCTCCACCCTTGCTGTGACATTGAATTGGCTTTTTTAGGAAAAACTCTTCTTGTAATCTTTGACCATGATTTTGTGATCACATGGTGTAGTGAACACGAGTATCCTGGTTTTATTTTCTTGTGTGTATCGTTTAAACACTTGTAGGAAATTATTTCCTAGCAAGATATCAGTTCATGTTTCTTGAAAATAAATCGATGGTGTCTTTACTTTATACCAATGTGTTTGTCCTGCACATTCGACTAGTATTTCTGCCTGTTTAATCTTTTTTTAGGATTAAAATTCTCCTTGAAAAATCTTCCAACAATTGAGGTAGATCGTCTTCTAATAAATTTGGGAAAACTCCTCTTTTTATTGTAAAGATGCTTGCTCCTGAACCAGCTAAATATTCTGCCTTATATTACTCATATAACATTCCTTGTGAGGAATCAGATTTTAGATTAGTGATTATTGAATTGATTTGGAATTAGTAGCGTTAATTTTGAGGGTTTTGCAAATGAATCTCATTCCTTTAGGATTTCAGCAGTAGCGCTAGTTGGTGAAATATGTTATCAGTTGTTGGTGGCGTAGGAGTAATACACTGTCTTTCTGTGAAGATCAGACGTAGCGCTAATGCAAGAAACCAGTCGTAGCGTATTTCAGAAGTCAACGCGAGTCAACGGTACTGTAGCTCGTAGCTGGTGGAAATTGGAAATCAGTAGTTGCAATTGAAGAGGTTGCTACTGGCAGTAGTTGCATTGGGTGCGAGATTTAACGAGAAAGCTGACACGTGTTGGTCAATATTTTGGTGTTGACTACTGAATTGTAGCGCTATCAGCTGTTGCGTTGTGAGAAATTGTTCCAGCTGAGTGACCAGCTGCTGGTTTGAGGAACCAGTCGTGGGAGCAACGCGACGTCGTTTTGATAAGTTGAAACGCAGCGTTTTGGGTATTGCGTCTGGTACCAGTAGCAAGGGATCTGTTGCGTAGTTTATCCAGTCGCTGGGTTGGTTAACCAGCTGTTGACAGATATGATGATGTGTCCTTTACGTCGTCGTTTTGAATTGTTTCGCGTAACCAGTCGCTGGTGGTTTTTGAAGGAATCTGTTACCAGCTTTTGGTTGCTTCGCAAGAGAAATCTGTTGTCAGCTGGTGGAACGCTGTGACGTCGTTTTGTTTAGTTGGAACGGTGTCATTTTGATGCTACTTTGCAAATGCAATGCCTGGTGTTTGCTGTTGGTTTTGTTAAGAGGAAAATCTGGTTTATATTGAAAGCAACGACTGGTATCTGTTGTGAGATACCTACTGTTCACGACGTCTGGTTATTTTGAGAACAGCAGGAGTGGATTGAGAGATATATAGATAAGTGTTGATCGACACTTAGAATTATTCAGAACCCGATATTCTTATCTCCAATATCCAAACCCTCGTCTTAGCTACTGTTCACCGTAAATTTTCTCCGTCGATTGCCGCCGCTTCCCGCCGTTGTTTTGAGTGAACTTAGTGGCGCTGGATTCCTTGTGAGTTGCTCTTCCGATTGTTACCCAGTTGAGGCTGTAGAACGATCTTGGAGAGGATCGCGAAGTTGCTGGTTTCTTCGTACAGTGATATTTGATAGTTCTTCCGCTGGTTTCAGCTTCTGGATAAGAAATTCCTACTGTTCTAAGCTTAGTATGGACTGTTAGTACTTTGTTTAGAGGTAGAATCGGATTCGAGTTCTTGGCCGTAGGAAATTATGTATTGAAGTTCAGACTTGAGTTAGATATGAACTGAGTGTGAGCTTCCTTAACAGATTTGAGATTCAGGATAGCTTCTGCCGTGGTTGAAGGAGCCAGGTGAAAGCTGGTAGCCTAGGCCGTGAGTTTCAGTGCCTTGTGAGAAATCTGTTGAGGTAGAAAGCCGTTGAAGGTACGAATTGAGCAGATTTAGCAGCTTGAGCGTGAACATGGCTGTGATTGATGTTGTGAAATCTGCTGATATGTTTCTGTGATTTACGTGATACAGCTTGTGAATTGATTGAGTTTTACATTCTGTTTTCACGTGTTGATATTGTATGCATTGTGAATTGATTATTGATTGGCATACATGCATACATCTTCAGCCTGATTGACAGATTTATTGATGACCTGATTTGAGAGCCACGTTGCGACTGGCCGACTGATGAGTTGTGCCTAAAAAGTCCAACGCTATCATCGGAGTGGTGACCGACTGATTGGTTGTGTCTGAATACCACCGAGCTGTGATGGGCTGACGGGCTTTGAAGATCACGGACCGATGATTTCCCCGGTTGATACACCGTGCAGGTATAGAGGCTGATTGAGATGATTTTCCAGTTGATACACTGGTCTAGCTATCCGATCCTTGATAGCCCTCATGCATTTCATAGCATTGATTATAGCGTGTTGCATGATTAGCTGTTTGATAGCTCTTCGTACTGAGGCTTGACCTCGTATTTGTTTTCCTGCTTTTGTGTTGCGTGGGTCTGTGTTACCCATTTGCAGGATCTTCAGGTAATCAAGCTGGACAGAGTGGAGCGCCAGCTGGTCGATCCCCGTTTCCTTGAGTCCCAGTCTACTTCTATTATGTATTGAACCGGGGGATGCCCCGTGTTTTTATGTATTGGGGATCTGTATTTGAATTGAGAATTTTCGTTACCTGTTTTATATGAGTTTGAGTCAACTCGTATTTTGAGTATTGATATTTTGAATGTATGTTTTGAGTTCAGGCCCAAACTATTTCGAAAAATTTTTAAGCCCTGTTTTACGCTTCCGTGATTATGTGCTTAATTGTGCTCTAATTTTGTGTGATTAGCACGTGGCCTGACATTTTTGGTATTAGAGCTTAAACTGGGATAAGCTCGATTTCCTTTGATCACACTCGAGTCTAGGCACAGAGTTTTGATTTGATTTTTATTGACTCTGTGATTTATGTGATCTTTTATCCGTCTATGTGATATATCTGCTGTGAGATCTTACCTCTAGATTTGTTTAGATGCCGCCGAGGAGAGGGAGAGGTAGGACGACTAGACGTACTGCGGAGGAGTTTAGGGCAGGTAGTGATGATGATGTTCATCAGGTTGAGAATGTTACTAGACAGATAGGCGAGATGGAGTTGGTCCTAGCTAGGTTTCAGCGGACGAACCCTCCGACGTTTTTTGCAGCAGAGGGTAGTGCGATGGCTGAGGCTTGGTTAGCTCAGATGGAGGAGTTGTTCGATACTCTGGAGTACGCTCCTGATAAGAGACTGAATCTGGCGGTGTTGCAGCTTAGAGACAATACACAGCGCTGGTGGAGAGGTACTTCTCGTATCCTTCGAGATAGTGGGGCTGTGATAACCTAGGAGAGCTTCTGTGAGGCGTTCAGACAGGAGTATACCCCGGATTCCTTCTATAACAGCCGTGAGTGGGAGTTTGACAACTTGAAGCAGGGTAGCATGCGAGTGGCTGAGTATGCCCGACAGTTTTCTGCACTTTTGGTTTATGTGCCACACGTTGTCAACCAGGAGAGGATGAAGAGGAACAAATTTCTGAAAGGCTTGAGGCCTGATCTGTACCGGATGGTTTTGTCTGGGTCACCTGCGACCTATATTGATGCAGTGAACCGAGCGGTGGACATTGAGGAGAGTTTGATGGAGGTTGAGGCTCCGATTCAGACGACTACTGGACGCACCTATCAGCTTGTGCAGGATGCGTCACAATCTTTTTATTCTCCTCAGGGGTCGCAGCAGCAGCAGTCGAATCGCCAAAGGTTTCGACCTCGAGGGAAAAAGTTTAAGAAGAAGGCGAATTCGAGTTCCTCTGGTTCGGAGAGTTCTGGTTCTGGCAATGGTACTAGCAGCATGTCTTGTGGACAGTGCGGAGGAAGGCATCCGACTTTGCAGTGTCGAGGAGTTCAGGGGTTTTGCAATAACTGTGGACAGCCTGGACATTGTCGGAGAGTGTGTCCTTTGTTGAAGGGTCAGTCTTCAGTTCCTTCGCAGCAGGGATCAGCTGGTGGTTCTTC
>KV014903.1:52516-70755 GCA_001598015.1 Dorcoceras hygrometricum | reverse complement strand
TCCGATTGTTACCCAGTTGAGGCTGTAGAACGATCTTGGAGAGGATCGCAAAGTTGCTGGTTTCTTCGTACAGTGGAATTTGATAGTTCCTCCGCTGGTTTCAGCTTCTGGGTAAGAAATTCCTACTGTTCTAAGCTTAGTATGGACTGTTAGTACTTTGTTTAGAGGTAGAACCGGATTCGAGTTCTTGGCCGTAGGAAATTATGTATTGAAGTTCAGATTTGAGTTATATATGAATTGAGTGTGAGCTTCCTTAACAGATTTGAGATTCAGGATAGCTTCTGCCGTGGTTGAAGGAGCCAGGTGAAAGCTGGTAGCCTAGGCCGTGAGTTTCAGTGCCTTGTGAGAAATCTGTTGAGGTAGAAAGCCGTTGAAGGTACGAATTGAGCAGATTTAGCAGCTTGAGCGTGAACATGGCTGTGATTGATGTTGTGAAATCTGCTGATATGTTTCTGTGATTTAAGTGATACAGCTTGTGAATTGATTGAGTTTTACATTCTATTTTCACGTGTTGATATTGTATGCATTGTGAATTGATTATTGATTGGCATACATGCATACATCTTGAGCCTGATTGACAGATTTATTGATGACCTGATTTGAGAGCCACGTTGCGACTGGCCGACTGATGAGTTGTGCCTGAAAAGTCCAACGCTATCATCGGAGTGGTGACCGACTGATTGGTTGTGTCTGAATACCACCGAGCTGTGATGGGCTGACGGGCTCTGAAGATCACGGAACGATGATTTCCTCGGTTGATACACCGTGCGGGTATAAAGGCTGATTGAGATGATTTGCCAGTTGATACACTGGTCTAGCTATCCGATCCTTGATAGCCCTCATGCATTTCATAGCATTGATTATAGAATGTTGCATGATTAGATGTTTGATAGCTCTTCGTACTGAGGCTTGACCTCGTATTTGTTTTCCTGCTTTTGTGTTGTGTGGGTCTGTGTTACCCATTTGCAGGATCTTCAGGTAACCAAGCTGGACAGAGTGGAGCGCCAGCTGGTCGATCCCCGTTTCCTTGAGTCCCAGTCTACTTCTATTATGTATTGAACCGGGGGATGTCCCGTGTTTTTATGTATTGGGGATCTGTATTTGAATTGAGAATTTTCGTTACCTGTTTTATATGAGTTTGAGTCAACTCGTATTTTGAGTATTGATATTTTGAATGTATGTTTTGAGTTCATGCCCAAACTATTTCTAAAAATTTTTAAGCCCTGTTTTACGCTTCCGTGATTATGTGCTTAATTGTGCTCTAATTTTTTGTGATTAGCACGGGGTCTGATATTCCTACTGGAATGTATATTGAGAATGGACTGTTAGTCATTTAATCTTTCAAATATGATCTTCCACAATGGATTTCATTGTGTTCTCAAGTCGTTTCCAAGGCCTGTGTTTCAAGAAACTCTAGTCCAATAATCAATCAACCTTGTTCTTTCCCTGAGATTCCTTTATCACTAATTGGTAGGTTCCTATCACTAGTTATTATAATAGTATATAGTATTGCAAGGGAATTGATTTCTTAGGCTTAGTATATCAAATACCACTTCAATAGTTTTTAATCCCTCGGGACATCTAAGTTTCCCTAATGTAGAGAAACTTCTTAGTGTTGTTTGAGTTTCTTGGATAATGGGTGTTCCCATCTAGAACTTGTAATCCTATCCTCTTGAAAGGATAATCTCACTGGTTCCAATCTTAAACTTTGACTTTTTTGTAGGATTGATTTATCTTGGATCTGGATATCTGTTTCTTGTATTACTTGAAACTCAATTATTCCGAGTAAATAGTGTTGGATCTGTTTATACAGATCAGAATCTAAGTTTTGATTTACACATCTGTTAATATCTTACTAACGGTTTATATGACTTGTGCAGTGCAATTGATTAAGAAGGCAGGAAGATATCCAAACTGGAACAGTAAGGGGACGCCTAAGCTGATTCGATTGAAGATATCTATGCTGGAACAGAGAGGGGATGCCCGAGCTGGTACAACAGAAGTCTTCAAGATTGTAGGAAACACCAAGCTGGTTTACCATCTTGATATAAGAGCAGTTCAGAGACCAAGCACAGAGAAGATTTGGTGAAGTGCAGAACTGTTCAAGAGCAGATCAAGTGAAGCGTACAAGTGTGGTGTTCAAGCGCAGAGCCGAGCTGATTCAGAGAGAAGTCTGACGAGTTCAAAGTGACCCCCCTTAATTGGAGTAGACGAAGAATCTGCAAGCTGGGGGTACTCGATCAGTTTCCATAGGACTAAACTGGCATGGAGAGATCAGAGATGCGAGCTGCATAAGCACATTGCAGCAGCTCTGCATTGATCCAGAAGAACTCTGAGGAAGAGCAGCTTAGAGATCAGCTCAAATGAAGAGTCTGCTTAGATATAGGGAGCAGATTAGAAACCAGCTGGTTAAGGATAAACCAGCTGAACAAGATGTTCAGGATCAGATCAAGGAAGTTGGGACTCTATCTAGAAAAGTCATGAACAATCATAAAATGGGGAAGAAATATGCTAGATAGAGGAATTATAAGCTCTGAAGATGATGAAGAACAGCAGATGCAGTTTGCTCGGAGCAGAGAAACCAGCTGGCCATATGATATCTGTGAGAAGGCTGATCTCATAGATACAGATATAGGAAGACTCCTGTAGTGAAAGAATCAACCAGCTAGAAGGAAACCAGTTGGGAATGGAGTAAAGCTGGGAAACAAGCTCAGTGAAGCATCCAGCTCAGGATTGAAATGGCTGAAGAAAACCAGCTGGTAGATAGATCAGAACTCCTGCATCAGATCAAAATTAGTTTGTGTAATCTCAGAATACTAAAATACCAACTAATTTGTCTTATCGAGACAAACAGAGCTCGAAGATTACAAAGGCTGCAGAAGCGTCGATGAAAAGAGCTCAAGTCAAATAAAGTCTACAACGCATTAAAAGCCAAAGGACACCTGTACAACAGTGTCTCTAGACTTTTCAAACGGCTACAAGCTTGTGTCCAACGAACAAATCTGCTAAGTGGATTTATAAATCAAGAGCAGGAGAAAGAAGAATGAAAGAGAGCCAAGAAGAGAGAGTGGGTGTGCATAATCTAAAACAGAATACATGTCTATTGCACAACCCTGGGACGACATCGAGAGACCAGCTTAAGAGGAGCCCTTCCCAGTGTGTGAGATTTTATCTTTGAGATATTGTATTTACACTATAAATATCACACACATACACATTCACTGACATTCGAGAGTTGAGCAAAACAGATTAGAGTGAATGTGAATATAAAACTCTCCATTATAGTCTTTGTACAGAGATGTTAAACAAGTCTAGTTGTCTTTCGCAGTGAGACGTTAAAGGAAGTGTTTGTAGCATTTCTCACTGAGGCAGTAATGAAGTGAGTCAGACACACGCAGCTTGTGGGCTGGTGTGCAGTGGTTGCTAGGAGTTCTTGCGGCAGCTGGTCGTAGGAGTGGGTTGCAGCGAGGGTCGCTGTAATCAAAGCCTTCTATTGGATCATTCCCGATTGCGGAAGAAGGGGAGACGTAGGAGATTCAGCTCAAACTTCCATAAACAAATTGCAGCATATTTCTTTACTGCTTTATGCATTTACATTCAGGCATTGCATATTTGTTTACTACGCTTAAAACTGTTTAAAGGCTTTTGAACATAAGAGTTCAGTTTGAGTTGTTTCCGTATGATTTTAATTCATTACTCATTCTGTATCTCGGTGCATTCACATTCAAGAACACTGAGCTATTGCAGCTCGAAATTAAAGAAACCAGATCGTAGGTGTTAAACCAGCTCGCAGAGCTGCTGGCAATCTGGAGCAGCTCGTAGAGCTGTTGGTCCAGCTTGACGCCAATCAAGTTTCACAGTTGCATGCTGATTTTCAACTCTTATATTTTAGAATGCACGTAACTTATGGGGTTGGTGTTTTGGGCTGTGTGAGAGCCCACATGAGTTGTGGCAGAGCTTATGAACACCCTCGAAATCGATCCTATCAAATAGCTTGAGATACTTTTCTGAATATCTGGGGTATTTCAATAACTCAATTCTAATAAACAATTTTTAATGATGTGTACTAGAAAGAGCATATGAAACTTGAAAGTAATAGAATGGTATGTTACCTTCTTTCATCAGTCTCTTATCTTTGGCGTTGTCTGCTAAATTGTAGGCAGTTCTCGGATAAATTACCCATACAATTTTTCCAACACATTTCCTGAGATAATACCTAGTACTGAATCTTGTAAAATTTCTCATTCGTTTATCGCATATGGCAATATCAATTGGTGAACCAAGAAAGTTGCTTTTATCATGATCTGGATTGCTCCGATATGAATCCAAGACATTGTTCGTGCTACTTCCGTCTTGAGATTTTTTAATTCCTCTTTTATTTCTTCAAAAGTAATTAGCTGCATATCCATTTGATTTTCTGTGAGTTCTATTGGGATTGCCATTTCCCTTCTAGAAACCTTATAGATCAAATGATGTTTTCTGCTTCTTAGGCCTAAATTTCCTAAGAATTTTTCTATCTGTCCTGCAGAGAATCCTTGATATCTCTGTAGGCTTGTATTTTCCTTCATGAATTTTTAAACCATATCGTGAGAAATAGTTGTCTGGCTAATGAAACTAGACAAATCTTCATGTGCTTCGTGATGAAACACTTCTTCCTTAGTCAGAATCTGACTTTGATTCTCCATCAGATTATTTTTGGTATACGTGAATTAGGTTTTGACAATAGACCGCTTCTTCGATGTCGGGTGTTGGTACAAAATGCCTTATCCCTTTCTTCTCATTTTCTGGATTGTTGGTGGAGATATGTCCCCTAGCTCCGCATGTCCAACGGTTGCAATCTTTAAAACTTTCATTAGCTCTTGTCTGGGCTCTTCTAAAATTTTTTCTTGTTGGCGCTCGTTCAGCATTTTGAGATGAACTTGGTGCTTGGGAAGAGATCCTACTTCTTGATGGTTCTTTTCTTTGTCCAGATTTGTAAGATCTGGCCTTTTGTCTTGACCATACCGCTCCTGGTCTCCAAGAGCTTCTTCTACTTCTTGTGTAGGGATGAATTCTGAGATTCCTTTTCTTCTGCCTATACGGCCTACTCCAACAATTGTTGGAAGATCATTTTCTTTACAAGACAAAGGGGTTATGTTTGTTGATTCCCCTTAATATCTTGTAATTCTTTTGTTATAGTGATTAATGACACCATTACACCAATTTTCCTTGAATTAGGTCTTGATAATAGACTGCTTCTTCGATGTCGAGAGTTGGTGCAAAATGCCATATCCATTTCTTCTCATTTTCTGGATAGTTGGTGGAGATATGTACCCTAACTCCTCATGTCCAAAATTTGAAATCTTTAAAACTTCCATTAGTTCTTTTCTGGGCTCAAAGTTTTTCTTGTTGGCGCTCATTCAGAATTTTGAGATGAATTTAATGCTTGGGATTCTTGATGGTCCGTTTCTCTGTCGAGATTTGTAATATCTGGCCTTTTGTCTTGACCATATCGTTCTTGGTCTCCAAGAGCTTCTTCTACTTCTTGTGTAGGAATGAGTTCTGAGACTCATTTTCTTCTGCCTATACAGCCTACTTGAAAATTTGTTGAAAAATCATTTCTTTACAACACAAAGGGGTTATGTTTGTTGATTCACCTTCATCTCTTGTAATTCTTTTGTAATATTTCCTAATGACACCATTCCACTGGTTCTCCTTTGAGAAACGAGGCCCTGCTAGCCAAATTATTTGGGTTCCCTGGAATGTATTTTCTTATTAACATTTTCCTCTAGGGACTCGACATATTTGCAAATAAAAGTTGCATTGTATTCCATCTTTATGTAGCAAATAACATTATGTATTCATCTACAAGATAGATCTCGTATAATTCAAAACTGTACAGATCTGGTGTATCTTTTCTTCTTCTCTGTGTCTTGGCTATTAAAATAGTCTACCCCTATAAGTTGGCCCATAAAAAGGTAGTCATTCTTTCGATGATCTCGCTGAGAGATTCTCCAGTTAGGACCGATTCTTTTATTTTTGCCGAAGTGATATCCTATGCGATTTTAATTGATCCCTTGGACTCATTTCTAATAATTTAATTATTTATTGAAATCTAGAGTCCTACTGCGATTCTCATAGCTGATGTCCATTTATCAATGAGATCTTCTCTGTATTAAAAATCCATTACATCAAGGTTAAGTACAACTCCATATGGATGTATTGGTTCTAGAACAGTCATTCCATACAGTGTTTGGGGGAGTAGTATTTGTCTCCTCTATGAGGTTCTGAAATTCCAGCTTTGGAATAATCAGTTTAGGAGGGATCAGATAGGGTGTGAGCTGATTTGAGTGCATGCTGGTTTGTTGTGACGCGTGCATATCTGATGAACAGTGCTGGACTGGATCGAGCTGTGCTGGCCGGATTATGATCTAAGCTGATCAAGTTGTGTGCTGATTCTAGGTCCGAGCTGAGCTGATCTGGTAGTGCTGTTCTAATCGGAGTAGCACTGTGTTGTTTTGAAACTCACGTGCTGATTGTGTGCGAGCTGATCTAATGGCATTGTTGCTTTGTGTATCGCGTGTTGGATGAGACGCGAGCTGATCTGATATAATTGTTCAGTGGTGCCGTGCTGTTATGATAGCCCTGAGTAGGTCTGTTGACACTGAGTTTTTTGTTGTAGCGCATGCTGAGTCAACTTGGAGGAGATCTGGATGTCCTGAGCTGGGGTTAGCCCAGAGGAAGTCTGCACCCTAAGCAGGAGTCAGCTTAGAGGAGGCCTACTGCTTTAAGCTGGAGTCATCTCGGAGGAGGTCTATTACCTGAGCTTACCTGAGTTGGTGGCAGCTCAGAATAGGCCTGAGAATCCCAAACTGGTATCAGCTCTGAGGCTGAGCTAATATGAGGTTAATGTAGATCATATCAGAGGAACTTGCCGGGTATTTCTGTAATTTTCTCGGATTCATCCTTGAGTGTGGTCGATATAACACAAGTGCTATATATTTTGGAAACCATTTCCATCGTCCCCTTCAGAGCTCGAGTTGGTTTATTCGAACCCTAGATACTGTTCATTGCGAATTGGTTTTTGCCCAATATCTTGAGTTCGCCCGATCCTTTTTGAGCAAGATTTGTGTCATTGGAACCCTCTTGCCAAGAACTATCTTTCCAGACTAGTCTGGTGACCGGTGGTGGTCGGAGGATAGTAGTAGCCGAAGTGTGGAAGCGAGATGTTATTCGTCTTTTCAAGCCGTTTAGCTTCTCAGTTTGGATTCCTTTGAGCTGTAAGTATAAGCTCTTGTCCTTAGATCTATTTTAAGACCAGTATGGTGAATTATTATTGTCGGTTTGAGTAGGCTGAGCTGTTTGTTCTCGGTTGTGCACCGGTGAGTGCCCGGAGCTGGGTTTCTTTGGGTTTTTGAGTGGATTGTGACCTGTTGTAGTTGGTATGGATTGTAGGACTGTTGGTGCAGCGACGGATCCGGATCATGATCCTGGAGCGCAGTGGAAGTTTTAAAATTTTATGTCTGGGAATGCTCCTTCACGAATAAAATCAATACTAAACATGCATAGGATGTTTAGAAATATTTACCTTTGGCGACTTGACGCCCGACTCCGAATACTCCTCAAAGGAAGATACCCCTTCAACGATTGAACAACTCCAATCGTCTAATCCAGTCCATGACCGGTTTCCAAATTACTTCGCTGCCTTGCACCGGAACCCATAGCGAATTGTCACGAATGGAATCTCCTCACCAAGATGGTCGGAACAGGATCCGACGACGGCGGCGGCGGGAGGAGGCCGAGAATGGAGGGAAGGGGAGAGTTGTCAACACAACTTGGTATAATCGAGGGGTTCTTGAAAGTGTTTCCTCATTTCCATATTTATAGGTAGATGGATAGAGTTTGAGTTGGACAAAGCAGTGAACATTCGGTTCAAATCAAACAATGAACATTCGGTTCAAGTCAAACAGGGAACATTAGTTTTGACTCCCTCATGTGGTCTCATTATAATCTCGATCGATGATCAGATATCACCGATGTGTTCAGTTTAAAAAATTGATCATTATGATGCAAAATCAAATTTTCAGACCGCTAAATCTATATATAATAGGTTTACTCCTATTAGCTAAATATAAAAGTCCTACTCCCTTAGCTACTTTTGGAAGTCATAATCCCAACCTCCTCCTACTATACTAACACTTTGAGTACCTGTCCATATGGGAATTGAGAACCAGTACTTGTGTGATCCTCAATGGTTCAAGGATACAGCTAGACATGAGCTCACAACTCTTTGTGACTCCGAAAACACATTTTTGGACATGCGCATCGGACCATGGTAAAGCGTCTAACAACATCGCCCCATGATCCCAGAGGTATCACTGATAGTGCCTGCAAGAACTAGTCGGTCATGGTTAACATACAGTACGATCGTATCATCTCAAATATCCCGATCGAATCAACGAACATTTCAAAAATAGAGAGTCGCTAAAGATTCGATAGCCATTGCATACATCTTGGAGATCAAATAGTGACATCGCATGTGCTAGTAGGTAAACCCATTTATTTAAAGCACATCTAGTACTCTGGTCAGATATTTGTCACACTATTATCTCCACAAATAGTATATGATATCCACGTACCAAGCCGAGCGGTGAATCCTTGACAACAAAGCATCAGCTCTTACATACGTCGTGACCTCACCCAACCTCGCCACTTGATGATCCTCATGGAGTAGGTAAACGAGTCAAAGTGAGGCGACTAATATGTAGAGTCTCAATGATGTTTTGTGTAATGAGGACTAATCTGTACAACCAAGACTTTGGACTTAATCCACTCGACAAATAATAACCACTTGGAAAGTTTGAACGAGGGTAATTTGATAGATTACCAAGTCATTATACATCTACATGCTCAGAACATCACTATATTCCATATCAATGGAACGTTGTTCTTTTCATTGCAGATGATAGTCTCAAGCTCGAGCGATCCTTGTTCTCTTTTGGACGATCCAATCGACTAAGAACTTGTTTAGAACATACAATGACTATTATATGTATTTCATGATAGCCATCAAATCCACTATCACATCTAACATGCACTATAGTGCATTCAAGGTCTTTATCCAACAACTTTGCACAATAAAAGCAAAGCTAAAGAATTCCGTGTAAATGTATATTATATGAATAAAGATCGTCTTTACATTAAAGTCAACAAATCCCACTACCAACAGTTGGATAGCTGTGCACCTACTCTAACAAGGACGTCCTAAGCTATTGTTACCATCTACTGCCCGAGCTGTTCAGTGGGTGTGTAAACTGTTTAAGCACTGAGTTCGATTGCGGTAACTGGAAAAATTGTACAGGTACGTATGGAGCACGTATTTATAGCTTTCGTAGAGTATGATTATGTGCTATGTGCTTGAATGTGTTGTGTTGATTGCCTTCATACATTTGATATATGATTGTGCATCTATATCAGGCATCGAGCATATGCATTCATATTAGGCCATGTTCTTTGTTGATAGTCGTTGATCTGATACTCTGTTTTGAGTTCTACTCTCGTGATGTGGTGTTGTGTTGCACACTCACGATGGAGTACACTGAGGACGCATCGAGTTGCTCTCGCCCCCTCAGATGCAGTGGCCTGGATAGATGATGGCGGGTGGTTGCAGTACACCTTGGCGTTCCGTTGCGGCCGGTTGTGTAATGCCCGAAAAATCCATAAATCCACGAGTTATTTAATTTGTTTCGAAGTGTTAAATTTCCACTTTTGCGTTCTGCATTCAAAATTTCCTGAGCTGATCTCTTTGATTTTTTTAAGCTCTGGCGGTTCGCGAATAGTTCTCGGAAGAATAAACCCATGCTCTGATACCAATTGATGGAGACAAAAAATAGAGAGTGCCATGAGCTCTCACACAGCTTCACCGGTACATGTATCGAAAACTTAGATTACGTGCATTCAAAAATAGGTTTTGAAAAACAGCATGCAATAACCAAAAGACAGATCGTGCCTAATCTGGTTCAGCACGCAGCAGCGCTGTGTGCTGGATACCGTGTGCAATCTAGTCTGTGAAAATACGAGCTGCAATAGCTCTAGTTCTTGAAAGGTTTTAGCATCGAGAATTAGAGCAGGTATGATTAAAAATCATGCGAAAAGAAACCTTGATACTCTCTGAAAATTGAAAGCTTAAGCTGGTTCAAAACATGTAAGCGTGAATGCAGTAAGCTGTAAAGAAAAACAAACACTGTGAATTTGTTTATGGAAGTTCAGAGCTCAATCTCCTACATCTCCCCTTCCATTGCTGCAAGGATCCACTAGAAGATTTGATATTACAGCTCTCTGTACAGACCCGATCCAACAGCCTTCAAGCTGCGAGAACTCCTAACCCACTGTTGCACACCAGCTCGTAGGCTGTGTGACTAACTAACACTTCTTTAACGTCTCAGTGAGGAAGACTACAATGATATGTTTGGTGTTTGTGATTCACTCAACTAATATATTCAGCTCTTGGCTCTCACATGTGAGTGAACTGTGTGTGAGAAACTTAAAGTGTAAGCTCACTCTCTTGGTTATTTTCTCACACACTGGAAAGTGCTTCTGTGAAAGCTGATATCTGTGTTATTCCTTGGTTTGTGTAGTCGACTATGGATAACTCATTGAAGCTCTCGGTAGTGAACCAACTCACACCTGGGTACTAGCACAACTTGTTCATCAGTTGCCACTTGAGTGTACAAGCTCTCGACTATGCACTGCTCTCTGTATTCTGTTGTGCATCGCACACTTTTCTCATCACCACACCTTCTGTTTGTGCTTCTGATTTTGATATATATAGCCTTTGTGCATATTAGATCCGTTGGACACAAGTTCATAGCCATTGAAAAGGCTTCTGTAAAGTTCTGACATAGGTGTACCTTGTGTCCTTTATCATTTTATGAATTTGCAGGCTTTGTTGACTTTGAGCTCTATTGTCATTAAATGCGTTGCTGACTTTTCTGACTTTTGAGCTCTATTATTGATGTACACATCACAGCAAATCAGTTTGAACTCGATTAAACCATTCCTCGTATATGCTCATGGTCAAACTGCTTTGCTCTTATCTGATCTGGTCTGTTATTCTCTAAACTGCTCTGAGCTGGTCTGCACTAAACTATTCTAGTCTGATTCTTTCTGCTCTTGAGATGTTTCTGTGCTTCTTATCTGAGATTATCTTGTTCATCATCTGCTTTAAGCTGATTTCTGAATTGCTTCGTTGATTCTATCCGAGCTGGTCTCTCCCAGCTGGTCTCCGAGCTGGTTTCTCCCAGCTGCTATGTTCTGTTTTACCCTGAGCTGATCTATTCTATTAACGTCTAAGCTGTTTTCGTTTTTTTTCTGCTCTGTACTGTACCAGCTTAGGCGTTCTCAGCTGTTCTGAATGGAGCTCTGAGCTGTTCACATAGAACTGATATATAAATATGCTGATTTTACCTAAGCTGTTTGCCCGATTTGATCTGTTCTACGCTCTGAAATGGTCTAATTCACTCTATGCGTCTGATCTGATCTAGTTCTATGCTTCAACTGGTCTAATATGCTCTCTGAGCTGATCTGTTCTATTCTATGAACTGCTCTAATCTGATCTATTCTTCTTATTCTGAACCGATATGTTCTATAATGAGCTCTGAGGTGATCTGATCTGTTCTGCCGTTCATCTGTTCTGATCTGAACCATAAGCTGAACTCTGATATGCACTTGATCGCTGAACCGAACCGCTAAACCCCTGAGTTGATATCTAAGCTGCTCTTTCTCCAAGCTGGGTCAACTTGGATGTCTGCTGGACCAACTTAACTGTCCTCTGTTGGATCAGCTTGGAAGTCATCTGCTGGACCAACTTGGCGTCCCCTTACTATTCCAACTTGTACATCTCCTTAATATGCACTCAGTTCGACGCTATCAGCTGCAGCTGTTCTGCTACAGTGTTTTTCTTCTTCGGTTATCGATTGATCTGAACCAGCTCGCATCTAATCTGAACCAACTAATGACTGAGCTGATTCAGATTTGGCCTGCGCACTTAATAAAAACTTTATAAACATAATAGCAGGTTTTGTGTTCATCGAAATCCAGATTAGACCTGTTCTACAGATCCAAAATTCAAGTTTCTAAAATGTTTAAAAAAAATGAGAAATAAAATATTTTCAAATAAATGATTTCGGTTGGCAGTCGCCCATGCTCGTGTAGCACTTTAAACCTACTACACACCATATTTCATCATTATAAACAATTGAGGCACTAAGAGTTCTCTCAAGTTAGAAGGCGACCAAAGTTCTTTTACTTGAGTTCTCAAAACTTTTCAATCTTGGTTGAGGAAGATTCAAAGCCAGAGCTATTATTTGCAAACTGTCGGTCAACTTTGAGGCAATTAGACTCTAGTTCTTGGTGCATCTGTGAAAGCATACTATGCTCGTTTTCTTGCGTTCAGTTGCTGAATATTGCCAAAAGTTCAATGCTTTATAAGTGATGATATGATTTGTACCCTTGTAGCGGGTTTGGGAAGAGGTTTTAAGTTCTCTTATGTTTGACAGAAAAAGCTCCTATGATAGTTTGAGCTGTCGTCTCTTTCAATTTTTGGGATGTCCGAAAGCAGCTTCAAATTAAAGTTTTCACTGAATGTTTCCAGTGAATATGTCGTGCTGGATGGTTAACGATGAGTTTCTGAGCTGATAGACAAAGCTGGTCTAGTTAGAACTCTGTTATGATATGATAATCTTAGGTATTTATTCGAAATTCTCCAAGATGTTATCAGTATCTGTTGTTATTCTAATCTGGTATGATTCGTTCGATGATTTTATATCATAATTTGATCTCTGAACTGTTCCAATTTACACTTGTGATCTGATATTTCCCTGAGCTAATTTAAACCTGCGATCTGTTTCTAAGCTCGTATTCTATTTTTCCTCTTCTGAGCTGTTCTAAGCACGTGATCTGATTTCTATTCAGAGCTGCTCTAAACTCGCGATCTGATTGGATTTCCCTAGGATGAGTTGACTTTGTTTCACCTTCTTAATTTAGCCTGACTGTTCTAAGTTGTGTTGACTTTCCCTAATTTGATTTGACCAACCAGTCGTAATCTGATTTCCATTCTGAGTTGATTCCTGAATTTCTTCAGTTGTATTTAGTAGTACTCTCAGCAGTTTTATCAAATGAAAAATGGAGTGTTTAACTAAACGAACCGCTTGCGTGCATGAGCTGTTAGTTTAAAAGGGAAGTTAATTTCAAATTTTTATGACCTGTGGCAAAGATAAATAGACTACAGCTATCGGAAATGTGGATGTCGGTCGATGGACCGGGGTGCCCTCCAAACATGAATGATAATGGCGGAAAGTTTGTCATAGACCTGAAAAGTGATCTTGACATAAGGAGAGTTTCCGTGCCATATTTCATACGAAAATGAATTATGATCAATGGGTTATTTCATTACCGCAGAATTTTAAGAAAGTTTATGATTTAGGTTTACTTCCTTCTTGTTAAATCTTATGTTTTCGGCTGCGCTGAGTTAATTGTTATTACTAGACTTTACTTGCTGGGCCCTTAGGCTCACTAGCTTTACTGGTTGTAGGTGAGTAGGTTTAGCGAGAGCTGGCGGGTGCGAACTGAAGCAGGTTGGGAGATTGTTATCGATGACCTATGTTTTCGTGCTGTTCAGATTGCGTCTTTTTTGTTTTGTTGATCATTAATTAATATGATGTTATGTATTCCTGTATTAGACTTTGAATGATATCAGTTCACATAATTTTCCTCAGCTTCTTAATATCGCAATCCCCGATCTGTTTTACAATGCACAATCTGTATTATTCTCTAAAATTACAAAAACCATCCCTGAATCGTATGTTTTCTTCGAACCCTAAATTTGAAAAAATTGCACGTATATTCCTTCATACTTTCGAGATAGATTAGTAAATCAATGGACTAGGGCGCAACTGTTCAGGTAGCACCGGCCTTCATGTTGACGATGAGCCACATCTATTTCCCATTGGGCACCTGAATCCCCGATGATGTAGCCACAAGTTAATGATTACCGTGTCGATTGGCCTGTGGTGTTGGTATCCGGTTTCTTGCCACCAGACATGCATAGCATAATATTTTGCATATTTCATACATACTTCATCTGTTGTTGTACATTGATCTTCGTGTTGGGGTTTGACCCATTCCCTTTGGTGCTGTTTTGTCGTGTATTTGGGATTCAGCCAGGTGGATCAGTTGGGCCAGGAGGTGCCTAAGCGAGTAGAGCCCCTTAGGTGTGGATCGAGTGTCCCAGTTACTATATATATATATATATATATATATATATTATCGAGTCATTGCCAAGGGATGCTCTGTGTAGTTATTGTAGATGATATGACTTGATGTGCTGGTCCAAGTTCTCGTATCAAACTGATTTACAAGCTGTTCGGGTTTCAGTGTAGATTACCATTGGTTTGAAGTGTGGTTTTAAGCACTGATAATTGGAGCTGGTTGAGGGAAAGTGTTCTAAGTCCAGTATAATCTTGTACCAGCTTGGAGGTCTGCTGGTGGGTGTTGAGGTTAAAACCAAGACCAGTTTTGGTCTGAGATGGTTGGGCAGACTATTCTTGAGCTGGATAGCAATTTGAGTGCTGCGCTGGATTGTATCTTGTGAACTGTTTAGCGATTAGCTTAGGAGAATTGGTATATGCTGTTGGTAACCTTTGGGTTTGCTTTACATCAGATCAGGCGCGAGCTGGTTTGTGAGGATAGCTCTGAGCTGGCCGGCTTTGTTGTGTTGGTCTGGGTTTTGTCGCGAGCTGGTTTTGGGGAAACCAGCTTTGAGGGGAGCATCTTTGGGTTTTCCTGTGTTGTGCGAGCTGCATCCAGCTTAGAGATGTGCTGGATGCTCCGAGCTGGTCTAGAGTCCGCGATCAGTTTTGGCGTCTGCGTACCTGAGCTGCTACAGTGAAGTGTTGAGCTGGTTTGAATTTTACTGTAGCAATAACTGAGGACCGTGTATATAAGTGTTGACCAACACTTAGTTATTTTACAACACACATATCCTTATCCTCTCCCGTGTATCCCGACAGATATTATCCAAACCCTTGTGCTACTGTTCACCCGATATCTTCTTCTTCCTATTCCCGGAGTTTGGCTGGTCAGATTTGAGTGAGGGTGTCTCGGTTGGAAACCTCTCTTCGAGGCCTACCTTCTTGTACCAGTTTGGAGTCGGTAGGAATCCGGATCGAGATAATCGTTGAGAAGCTGCATGAGCTAGGTTTCTCCATTCTCCAGCAGTGTTGAGCTCTAGTTCAAATTAGATTCTTTCTTGTGGTTTTTTCCTTGATTTCTCGGCAGAGACTTGAGCGGAGCAGGAAGTGTGTTCTGCTGCTAAGCCGTAAGCTTTTCTTACGTATTGTATCAAGATCTGTGTAAGGTACGGATGTGAGCTTACTTCACAGCTTTGAGATAGGCATGGATATAATTGTATGTGTTTCATGTCAATGTTGAGGAAATATGAGCCAGATCCTTCCCAGTTGCGAAGGACCGATGAAGTTGAGCTGGATCAAGCTTTGAGATATGTTGAGTATCCAATGCAGATTCTGGATAGGAAGGAGAAACAATTGAGAAACAAGACCATTCCGTTGGTGATGGTTCAGTGGAGCAAGCATGGTATAGAAGAGGCTACTTGGGAAGTGGAAGATAAGATGAGAGACAGGAGTGGCCTCATCTGTTTGATTATACGCAGCATTGCCTCAGGTGATCTTTTGCTTGCTGGTTTGTGTTCTGAGCACTTTTGTACTCTTGGTTAGTGACTTCTTGGAAGGCATTGAAGGGCGCAGGAGGGTTGTATATTTCAGCCTTAGATGTTTCTTGGTATTCTTGAAGTTTGGTCTATAGTTGTGGTTTGATTTCAAGGACGATATACTTGTTTTAGTGGGGGATATTGTGAGGACTGGAATTATTAGATGACAATTAGCAAGTTAATCAGATCGGGTAATGGTTAACCAGTAGAGATACTTCAACTTGGTAAGCTGCTGGTAAGAAGAGACCAGTTTAGATGCGTGCTGGTCCAAGTTATCGTATCAAACTGATTTTATAAGCTGTTCGGGGGTTCAGTATAGATTACCATTGGTTTGAAGTGTGGTTTTAAGAACTGATATCGGAGCTGGTTGAGGTAAACTGTTCTAAGTCCAGTGTAATCTGGTACCAGCTTGGAGGTCTGCTGGTGGGTGTTGAGGTTAAACCAAGATCAGTTTTGGTCTGAGATGGTTGGCGGACTATTCCTGAGCTGGATAGCAAGTTAGTGCTGAGCTGGATTGTATCTGTGAACTGTTTAGCGATCAGCTTAGGAGGATGGCAATAAACAAGTTTACCAGATCGGGTAATGGTTAACCAGTAGAGATACTTCAACGTGGTAAGCTGCTGGTAAGAAGAGACCAGTTTAGATGCGTGCTGATCCAAGTTCTCGTATCAAACTGATTTTATAAGCTATTCGGGGTTCAGTATAGATTACCATTGGTTTGAAGTGTGGTTTTAAGCACTGATAATTGGAGCTGGTTGAGGTAAACTGTTCTAAGTCCAGTATAATCTGGTACCAGCTTGGAGGTCTGCTGGTGGGTGTTGAGGTTAAAACCAAGACCAGTTTTGGTCTGAGATGGTTGGGCAGACTATTCTTGAGCTGGATAGCAATTTGAGTGCTGCGCTGGATTGTATCTTGTGAACTGTTTAGCGATCAGCTTAGGAGAATTGGTATATGCTGTCGGTAACCTTCGGGTTTGTGTTAGATCAGATCAGGCGTGAGCTGGTTTGTGATGATAGCTCTGAGCTGGACGGCATTGTTGTGTTGGTCTGGGTTTTTTCATGAGCTGGTCTTGGGGAAACCAGCTTAGAGGTGAGCATATTTGGGTTTTCCTGTGTTGTACGAGCTGAATCCAGCTTAGAGATGTGCTGGATGCTCCGAGTTGGTCTAAGGTCCACGATCTAGTTTTGGCGTCTACGTACCTGAGCTGCTACAGTGAAGTGGTCTGAGCTGGTTTGACTTTTACTGTAGCCATAACTGAGGACCGTATATATAAGTGTTGACCAACACTTAGTTATTTTACAACACACATATCCTTATCCTCTCTCGTGTATCCCGACAGATATTATCCAAACCCTTGTGATACTGTTCGCCCGATATCTTCTTCTTCCTATTCCCGGAGTTTGGCTGGTCAGATTTGAGTGAGGGTGTCTCCGTTGGAAACCTCTCTTCGAGGCCTATGTTCTTGTACCAGTTTGGAGTTGGTAGGAAGCCGGACCGAGATAATCGTTGAGAAGCTGCATGAGCTAGGTTTCTCCATTCTCCATCAGTGTTGAGCTCCAGTTCAGATTAGATTCTTTCTTGTGGTTTTTGCCTTGATTTCTCGGCAGAGACTTGAGCGGAGCAGGAAGTGTGTTCATGCTCCTCTCCTCCCTGCTGTTCTGGTTGTTGCCGCTATGAGATGAGTGGATAGCTACCATATTCTTGTTGGGGAACAACGGTGTAGGATCCGGATCCCGCCTCCCGGGGCATGCGGAAAACAAAATTGCCCGGGAGACGATCAATACAATAAAATTCAAACATAATACGAACCATTCATAGGGTGTTTTCGTTGATTACCTTGCTGGCAACTCGTGCCTGGCTCCAATCGGAATTACAAGAACGCCGGCTCTTCACGGTAGGCGGCGGTA
Organism: Dorcoceras hygrometricum; assembly: GCA_001598015.1. NCBI lineage: Eukaryota > Viridiplantae > Streptophyta > Magnoliopsida > Lamiales > Gesneriaceae > Dorcoceras > Dorcoceras hygrometricum. The sequence goes on along the minus strand of KV014903.1, from coordinate 53,085 downwards.
GATTCGTCAATCAGGTCCACGACCGGAAGGGAGACTCCTTCGTCAGCCTGCACTAGAAGGCCTGACGAGATCAGCGCGGATGGATTCTCCTCGTCAAGTTGACCGGAACAAATTCCAGCGAAGCAAGGCGGCGGCGGCGGTGGCGGCGGTGGCGGCGAGAGGTGAGGCGGCGCTTTTAGAGCTAGGGTTAGGGTTTAAGTGTTATGATGATTGTTAGTTATGAAGCCCTTAAGTCTAATTAAATAGATTTGTGATAGACTTGGACCGGCCCAATGGGCCCGGGTCCAACGGATGAACATTCGGTTCATCCCTATCACCGTGACTTCATCATAACTCCGATCGCCGATCAGATCGGACCGATCGACTCAGTTTCCAAAACTGAATACTATGATCTGAAAAACCATTTTTCAGAACCCCAGTGCAAAATGACCGTTTTGCCCCTCAACAGCGGAAAATCACGATTTGACCCATGTTGACTTTTAGGAAGTCGCACTCCCAAAATCCTCCTCAAGTGCTCAACACATTGAGCTCAGTATCCATGCGGGAATCTCGAATCCAGTACTTGTGTG
>KV014903.1:34827-52240 GCA_001598015.1 Dorcoceras hygrometricum | reverse complement strand
AACTTGTTCATCCTACTTAGGGAAATGTGACCTAGCCTAGCGTGCCAAAGTTGTGCTGGGTTCAAGTTATCGTGTTTCCTTTTAATCGTTGTTGTATGTGCTTCGACATCGCGAGTTGGAACGTCTTTTAATTTTAAGGTGTATATATCGTTTTCGCGTTCCCCAATTCCAATTAAACATTCATTCTTGTAAATATTGTAAATCGAATTAGCAAACATACAAGAATATCCATCACTATCAAGCATAGAAACAGAAATAATGTTCTTTATTAATTCGGGAACAAACAAAACGTTTCTCAATAACAACTTAAAATCAGAAGACAGAAACAAATAAACATCTCCTATAGCTACTGCAGCAACTCTTGCTCCATTGCCAAGCCTCAAGTGGGTCTCACCCTCTCTAAGACGTCGGCTTCTTGTCATCACCTGCAAATCATTGCAGATATGAGATCCACATCCGGTATCAAGTACCCAAGAATTCGAACTAAGAGACATATTTATTTCAATATAGAACATACCTTTCGCAGTTCGCAACTGCTCGAGATACTCCTTGTAGTTCCTCCTCCAATGCCCAGGCTTGTGGCAGTGGTGGAAAACATCCTCATGCTTGTTTGGCTTGGAAGCCTTTGTCTTTGGCTTCTTGGTGGGCTTTTCCTCCTTCGCAGGGGCAGAACGCTTCTTTCCCTTGCGTCTGGGCCCCTTCTTCGCAGATGAAGAAGAGCCCATGAGGAGGACGGGCTTGTCCTTCTTTATGGTTCCTTCGAACACTAGAAGCATGTTAACCACCTCTTCAAGGGTGGCTGCCAGCTTGTTCATGTTGAAGTTGACCACAAATGGGTCGAATGCAGCAGGCAGTGAGAGGAGAAGCACGTCCACAGACAGCTCGTGTGGAAGTGTGATATCAAGGCCCGACAGCTTTCAACGAGCCCAATCATACGAACCCCATGCTCGCGGATCGAAGTCCCATCGCGCATGCGGCTCGTCATAAGCTCCTTGATAGCCGTGAACCTCTCATGTCGAGAGTTCTCCCCGTACAGTTCTTTGAGATGAAAAAGTATGTCAGCAGCATACTTCGTCTTCTCAAAGCGTCGTTGCATTTCGTTCGACATCGATGCCATCACATAGCATCGAGTCTTAAGCTCGTCGTCCCGCCATTGTTTAAGCGTGATCAGCTCCTCAGGGCTGATATCGGCAGGGGTTTCCTCCGGAGGACTCTTCTCTATCGCATAAAGAAGTTTCTCCGAAGCCAATATAAGATTGAGGTTGCGGAGCCAGTCTTGGTAGTTCAGACCAGTGAACTTGTTGCTATCTAGTATAGCAGCGAGTGTGTTTTTGAACGAAGACATTGTATAAGCAGTAATACTGAAAGAAAACAGACAATCATTACTAACTATATATAAAATAATCGCTAAGACATAAAACAAGGTTGTTAAGTTTTATGAATTACCCTCCCACTATTTTAACGATTTCACCACCCTCTAATGAAATCGAGAAAGCAAGTTTCTTTAGTGGGTACACGGAGCCCAATCAAGCGATCATGGACCCGAATAATATCAGCCATCCATGACCCCCAAAAGGTAGTTTCCGATTGTACTATCATGTGTCAAGATGACCCATCAAGTGTTGAGTCGTAGAGGACGGTCCCCTTAACGTCCCCAATAATATGAGCCAACGTTAAAGGGAGTTTCCAACCGACTCACAACAATTGTCAATGGCGTGGACAACTTTCCGGCATACATGAACCCCCTCAATAATATGAGCCGGACCATGTATACGGGTAGCATCGACGTACACCCATTGTTGATGGAAGGTAGGGATAATTTAAACAAATTTAAATTCACTTTAGTTTATCAAATAAACTTTTATCTTGATATAAGTTTTAAATCGTATTTAAAACGAGGGATTTTATTTGAAAACTTTGGTCTCATGCAATATATTTTGAATCATATTTAAAACATGCGGATTCAACTAACTATATATCATATATATAAACATTGGGATGATCGATCGCGAGAGCTATGCGGTCCGTGGTTGCCAGCCACGGACCTGGGTCCAATCCTAGGGGTAATGCAACATGCAATGCAATCCTATTACAATGCTTCCGGTTTTACAGATCTTCGGTCTTCAATATCCTTGATCGTCATTGTCCACCGTCTTCGGATTTCCTCCCACTAAATCTAGTAATTTACATTTAAATATACCATGACATATAAGGGATACATTTTCAAGGGGTGGGAACGGACCACAAACAGGCCCACTTAAAATGATAATCAATAATATTTACAAACCGAATCACAAAAACCTATCGCATACCCCTAACATATTGGGCACGGCTCTCGATCATCCCAATCATGCAGATAATCTAATTAACATGCATAAATTAAATAATCAAATTATTTATCGCAAAATCATATTTTAATCATAAAATCGCATTTTATAATAAAATCGTATTTTGTCGATAAAATCAAATTTTAATCAACAAAATCATATTTAATTATAAAATCATATTTTACAATAAAAATCACATTTTGCTATTTTAATTGCATCATATTGGGCTTAAAATAATTTTAGGCCCAAAAATCTCAAAATTTCAAAATCGACCAAAACGGGTCCGACATCGAATATCGGCCCGAAAACTTCACGGGCTGTCCGGGACAGGCCCGAACTAAACCCTAGAAGAAATTAGCCATCACGAAATCGCCGGAGCATCGCCGGGCGGCGGTCGCCACCACGAAAATCGCGCGCGGCAAAATCGCATTTTATAATAAAATCGCATTTTGTCGATAAAATAAAATTTTAATCAACAAAATCATATTTTAATTATAAAATCATATTTCATAATCACAATCATATTTTGCATTTTTAATTGCATCATATTGGGCTTAAAACAATTTTAGGCCCAAAATTTCAAAAATTTCTAAATCGACCAAAATCGGCCCGATATCGAATATCGGCCCAAAAACTTCATGGACTGCCCGGGGCAGGCCCGAACTAAACCCTAGAAGAAATCAGCCGTCACGACATCGCCAGAGCATCGCGGGCGGCGGCGCCACCACGAAAATCGCGCGCGGCGCAAGGCTACGCACGGCCGCGACAAGCGCGGCGCACGACGCTGGATGCGCCAATCAGTGGCACATCGTCCGGCCACCATCGTGGCACAACGACGCCCAGCAAGCGGTGCGAAGCAGCGGCCAGCCGTGTCTCACCCATCATGTCGCGCATCCCGTCGCCTATCAGCCGGCCTCCATGCAAGAGGGAGACGGCCAACACACGGCCACCATGCGCAACCAGTGCGCATGTCGCGCGCGCACATGCGCGTGGGGAAGGGGCCGCCGCGCATGACGGCGGCCGGTGGCCGAGATCAACAAAAAATCCCTTTTGTTCGATTTCAATCTGAAACATAGAGATTAGATACAATTCAGGCATCAATTGTATTGATCAGATCCGAACCTTGGCTCTGATACCACTGTTTAGGGAACAACGGTGTAGGATCTGGATCCCGCCTCCCGGGGCGTAGCGGAAAACAAAATTGCCCGGGAGACGATCAATAAAATAAAATTCAAACACAATACGAACCATTCATAGGGTGTTTTCGTTGATTACCTTGCTGGCAACTCGTGCCTGGCTCCAACCGGAATACAAGAATGCCGGCTCTTCACGGTAGGCGGCGGTAGATTCGTCAATCAGGTCCACGACCGGAAGGGAGACTACTTCGTCAGCATGTACTAGAAGGCCTGACGAGATCAGCACGGACGGAGTCAAAAAGTGTGTTATGATTAAGCCTAAGTCTACATTAAGTAGACTTAATGATGGACTTGGACCGGCCCAACGGGCCCGAGTCCAACGTTGAACATTCGGTTCATCCATATCACCGGGACTTCATCATAACTCCGATCGCCGATCAGATCGGACTGATCGACTCAGTTTCCAAAACTAAATACTATGATCTGAAAAACCATTTTTCAGAACCCCAGTGCAAAATGACCGTTTTGCCCCTCAACAGCGGAAATCACGATTTGACCCCTGTTGACTTTTAGGAAGTCGCATTTCCAAAATCCTCCTCCTATGCTCAATACATTGAGCTCAGTATCCGTGTGGAAATCTCGAATCCAGTACTTGTGTGACCCTCAATGGTTCAGAGATACAGCTAGCCATGGGCCCATAACCATTGTGGCTCCGGAATCACAATTCCGGACTTGCCCATCGGATCATGGTAAGAGCGTCTAGAAAAATCGCCCCATGATCCCCTAGGTATCACTGATAGTGCCTGCAAGAACCAGTTGGTCGTGGTTAGCGTACAGTACGGTCCTTTCAATCCATATATCCCGATCAGATCAACGACCATTGGTAAATCGAGAGTTGCTAAAGATCCGATAGCTATGCATACATCTTGGAGATCGAATAGTGACATCGCGAGTGTAACTAGGTAAACCCATTACCTAAAACACTTCTAGTACTCTGGCCAGAGATTTATACACTATCATCTCCTCAGATAACATAGGATATCCACGCATGTCTGCGAGCGGTGAATCCTCGACAACGATGAATCGACTCCTACATGCATCGGGGTCTCACCCAATCCACCCCAAGTGAGTCGGCAAACGAGTCAAAGTGAGACGCCTATCATGTAGAGTCTCAATGAAGTTTCGAGTCGTGAGGACTAATCAGTACAACCAAGACCTCGGACTTATCAACTCGACAAATGGTAACCACTTGGAAAGTCCGAACGAGGGTAGTTCGATAGATCACCAGGTCACTATCTATCTGCATGCTCAGAACATCACAATGTTCCCTACCAATGAAACATGGTACTTCGCATCGCAGATACTAGTCTCGAGCTCGGGCGGCCTTATCCTCATTTTGACGGCCCAATCGACTAGGAACTAATTCAGAATACACAGTGACTATTAGATGTGTTTCATGATAGTCGTCATACCCACTATCACATCTAACATACACTATAGTGCATTCTAGGTCTTTACTCAATGCAATTGTTAATCATCATACAACACAATGAAAGTAAAGAATGCCATAAATGAAATGCGAATATCATATATAAAGATTGTCATATACAAGAGTCTATAAACCCACACGCCACAAGTTGGCTAGTTGGGCATCTACTCTAACAATTCTCATGAGCTTGTGGGCACCAGCGTGTTGAGATATCCTGCCCTTGTTTCTTGTACTGCGTGTTGAGATGAGTGGATAGCTACCATTCGCCCACATGCTCTGTGGCCACGACCTTGTTGATTTCAGCTGGTTAGCCTTTTCGTTGAAGCTCAGTGGATCTTGTCTGTTCGATCACCAGCTGTTGAGTTATTCTTCTAACTCCTTTGTTCCTCATGTCATCATGCATTGCATAATATTATGTCTTGTTGTCTATTTCTTGTTTATTTTGCTCTTCGTACTGGGGTTTGATCCCTGTCCCTCCGAGGTTGTTAGGTTGTTTGTGTGCCATTCAGATTTGCCAGGTTCTTCAACTGGCCAAGGAGGTACGTCAGCTGGCGGTGCATCGTGAGGCTGATAGAGTTTCCAGCTATATATTTATATATATAGTGCCATTGAGTCTGTGCCGGGGAACGCCCCGAGCTGCTGTTGTATTTCAGATTCGAGATTGTGTTTATTTGGGATACTTGTTGATGTTGGCTACTGTTTGGAGTTTGTATTTGGTATTGTTATTCAAATGAAACCGGTTTTTTATTACAAGTATTTTTTAAGTACATATTTTAGTCAGGCCACAAATGAAAAATTTTTATCCACTTGTTATGCTTCCGGCGGTGCAGTCGTGAGGCTGATAGTAGTTCCAGCTATATATTTATATATATAGTGTCATTGAGTCTGTGACCGGTTAACTTATTACAAGTATTTTTAAGTACATATTTTAGTCAGGCCACAAATGAAAAATTTTTATCCACTTGTTATGCTTCCGCTATTTGAGGTTATTTGCGTGTTTAATCTCTATCTTTCTACACGGGACCTGACATTTTGGTATCAGAGCTTAAACTGGGATAATCTCAATTTCTTTGCGAGTTCACTTGAGTCTAGGCACTGTGCTTGCTCTCTTGCATGTTCTTGAGTGCGTGTCTTATCTATTGTTTGATCTTATCGCCCTAGTATTTTTGTAGATGCCGCCTAGAGGTAGAGGTAGGGCGAGGAGGCAGATTCCGGTAAAGTCTAGGGCTCACAACGTAGGATATGATGTAGAACAGCATAGTATACCCGTTCGCAGGCGTGCTAGGCAGGTGGATGAAAAAGTTGATTTGTTGGCATCTCGTGTTGACGAGATGGAACTTGTTATGGCAAGGTTTCAGCGAATGAATCCATAGACATTTTCTCGGGTGGAGAGTAGTGACGATGCAGAGTTTTGGTTGATACACATTGAAGGTCTATTTGAGAGAGTTCACTACGACGGCACGCGTAAACTGAGTTTAGCTACGTTTCAGCTGAGGAGCAATGCACAACTTGGTGGAGAGGTACGTCTCGAGATATGGCTGAGATGGGAGAAGAAGTATCTTGGAACAGTTTCTGTGATACGTTCCGATGGGAATATGTTCTGGAGTCGTATGCGAACAACAAGGAGCGTGAGTTTGACAACCTGGTCCAGGAGGACATGCGTGTGGCAAAGTATGCGAGGCAGTTTTCTTCCCTTTTGGCCTACGTACCCCACGTTGCTGGACGTGAGAGGGCTAAGAGGAATCGGTTTTTGGAAGGGCTGAATGAAGACCTTTATTCCTTGGTTTTGGAAAGTTCACCTACTACTTATGCAGACGCGGTGGACAAGGCCATATATATCGAGCAAGGTTTATTGAACTGGCGGTCTGGGGTTCGACCGCAAGCTACACAAGGTGTTCGTCTCAGTTCTCAAGGGGCGCAATCTTCTCAACCTGCTCAAGCATCCCAGCAGTCTTCCCAGCCATCCCAGCAGTTGGGTAGTCGTAGGTTTGGGCCTCGTGGAAAATATTTTAAGAGGAGGACAGGTTCTAGCTTGTCGGGCTCTAGTAGTTCCAGCAGTGGTAGCCCCAGTGTTGCTTTCTATTGTCAGTGTGGGGGAAAACATTCTTCGACACAATGCATCGGGGTTCAGGGTGCTTGCAATAACTGTGGATAGTTTGGACACTTTGCTAGAGTGTGTCCGTTGGCCGGTACTCAGCATACTGCTTCTCCTCCACAAGGTCATACAGGTGGATAGTCCCGAGGCAGGTCTTTCCCTGCGCAGCAGAGGTTTGGTGGATCCCAGCCTAGAGGATCATTTCAGCAGCCTGGTCAGTCTCTATTTGGTGGGTTTTCCCAGCCTCATTTCTCCGGATCCCGACAAGCACAAGTGAACTCCATGACGAGGGAACAAGCGGAAGATGCGCCAGAGGAGTGATTGCAGGTAGCTCTACTATTTTTGATTTTCCTACCCGAGTATTATTGACACTGGAGCATCACATTCATTTGTATATAATGCATTCATTCATGAGCATGGGTTGTGTACGACCTCTTTGCGCGATTTGGTGTCTATCGCAACTCTTGCCGGTGCGGGATTGTTTTCCAAAGAGATTGTCTTGGATTGTGTGATAAATTTGGAGAGAACGTGTTGTGAGCCAACTTGATCAGGTTAGTCATGTGGGACTTTGATTGCATTGGGAATGGACGTGTTATCTAGCTTTAGAGCTTCAGCAGATTGCTTCCATGGTGTGGTGCACTTTCAACCCCAATTTGGAGAGAAGTGGGACTTCTAGGGTCATGATTCTCGGTCAAAGATCCCTTTGATATCGGCTATGGAGATGTTTGTACTGTTATCTTTGGAGAATTCGAGGTTTATGATCTATGCCTTAGACGTATCTTCAGAGTCTCGCGTGGAGCTTAGTGACATCCCCATCGTCCGGGAGTTTCCTGATGTGTTTCCTGATGAAATTCCTGGATTTTACCCGAGGAGGGAGATTGACTTCAGTATTGAGTTGGTGCCTGGGATAGCTATTTCGAGAGACCCGTATCATTTGGCGTCAGCCGAGTTGAAAGAGCTGAAGGTCCAATTAAGCGGCTTGTTGGAGAAAGGATTTATTAGACCGAGTATGTCACCGTGGGGAGATCCGATCCTCTTTGTGAAGAAGAAGGATGGGTCTATGAGAATGTGGGTTGACTTTTGGCAGTTGAACAAAGCGACAGTGAAGAATAACTATCCGCTGTCGAGGATTGATGATCTGTTTGATCAGTTGCAGGGATCAGCAGTATACTCTAAGATTGATCTGCGATCTGGGTATCATCAGTTGCGGATTAGACACGCTGATGTAGCGAAGACGACATTTCGGACTAGATATGGGCATTATGAATTCCTTGTGATGCCATTTGGATTGATGAATGTCCCTGCTATCTTCATGGATTTGATGAATCACATCTTCAGTGAGTATATTGATCGCTTTTTGATTGTATTCATAGACGAATTCTTGTGTACTCGAGGAAACTATTTTGGACTAAACCCATTGTAGTCGTTACAGTGTACATCTAAGCGAGAAGAAGATGTACCATGCCTTGAGAGCTCACTATTGGTGGGAAGGCATGAAGAATGATATTTCTGGATTTGTAGCACGATGCTTGAATTGTCAGCAGGTCAAAGCCGAGAGGATGAGACCTGGAGGACTACTGTAGAGTTTAGAAGTGCCTCAATGGAATTGGGAGCACATTGAAATGGATTTTGTAACCCAATTACCTCGTTCGAACCGGGGTTGTGATGCGATTTGGGTGGTGATTGACAGACTCTCTAAGTCAGCCCACTTCATTCTCTATGACGTAAGATGTTCTATGAAGAAAATGGCAAGACTGTACGTTGACCATGTGGTTAGATTGCATGGAGTGTCGGTGACGATAGTGTTGTGTTGAGTTAAGCGTGCATAGGCGAGAACAGTACTGGGATGGGTGACCTCCTGGGAAGTTCTCATACGTCAAGCTGCTGACGTTGCGCTGCTTGATCTGGTTGGCCATTGGACTATAAAAGTGTGATGCCATATCTTAACGGGTAATACTATCTCTGCTGGGGATAGGACCGGCGGTAGGGGAAAGGTAAGACTGATCTCTAAGGGAAATGAGACAGCACCAGCACTTAGACACGCACCTCCTCGGACTCATGGGCCTAACAACCCAACCCTAACATACATAATAGGTGCACTCTGCGCTGTCATATTATAAGCACGTAAAGTTGCACCTTGGCTAATAGCTATAGCTTTTGGCCTAGTGGTAAGCGCTTGATCCTAACATGTTGGATAGAGATCCTAGATTTACTTCCAGATTTTGGAAGAGTTTACAGCAGCAATGGGTTCGATATTGGCTATGAGTATAGCGCATCACCCCCAAAAAGCTGGCCAATCCGATAGAACCATACAGACTGTGGAAGACATGCTGCGAGCTGTTGTTATGGATTTCAGTGGTGGCTAGCAAGATTTCTTATCTTTGGTTGATTTTTCGTATAATAACAGCTACCAAGTAACTATCGGGATGGCACCATTCGAAGCTTTGTATGGCAGGAAGTTCAAATCACCGATTTGTTGGGGAGAAGTTGGATATAAACAACTGTATACTCCTGAATTTGTGCAGCATATGAAGGATCAGGTTGAGCTGATTCGGAGTAGAATGAAAGCTGACCAAGATCGTCAAGCTAGCTATGCTAACAGGAGGCGTAGGCCTTTAGAGTTTCAGGTTGGTGATCAAGTATTTTTGAAAGTTTCTCCTTTCAAGAACGTAATGAGATTTAGACTCAAGGGTAAATTATCTTCAAGATTCATTGGACCGTTTGAGATTATTGACAGGATTGGATCCCTGTCGTATCGTTTGCAGATGTCTGCTGAGTTAGCAGCGATGCATGATGTGTTTCATGTGTCAATGTTGAGGAAATATGAGCCAGATCCTTCCCATTTGCGAAGGACCGATGAAGTTGAGCTGGATCAAGCTTTGAGCTATGTTGAGTATCCAGTGCAGATTCTGGATAGGAAGGATAAACAATTGAGAAACAAGACCATCCGTTGGTGATGGTTCAGTGGAGCAAGCATGGTAGAGAAGAGGCTACTTGGGAAGTGAAAGATAAGATGAGACAGGAGTGGCCTCATCTGTTTGATTATACGCAGCATTGCCTCAGGTGATCTTTTGCTTGCTGGTTTGTGTTTTGAGCACTTTTGTACTCTTGGTTAGTGACTTCTTGGAAGGCATTGAAGGGCGCAGGAGGGTTGTATATTTCAGTGATAGGATCAATGTGGTTCGAAAAACAGCTGTAATGAACTCCTAGGTATTTTAAATTTTCGAAACCTTTTCTAAAATAAGTTTTACAAGCACCCGCTTAACTTAAATCCGAGTTATCAGATTTAAGATATCTCAGTCCAAAGGCTGATTCTTGACTAACAATATATGTGCGGAAATAAGCCAATCAATCAGTGAACAGTTAAAGCAGTAAATCAATGCAGTAATGTAAAAGTTTAAGTGATAACATATTTGTTTATGGAAGTTCGGATATTAATATCCTACGTCTCCCCTTATTCCTTTTCAGGAAGGTTCCACTAGAAGATTTGATGGTTACAGGCCTTTTGCAAACACCCGGTCACCGAGCCTCGCTCCATGTGAACTCCTAGCAACATCAAACAATTAGCAGACGCAGCTGCTGTTTACAACACTTAGTATTTTCTTCTCAAACGGCTTTTTGAAGCACGTTTGTTACAGGCTCAACAATGAATGAAACAATGAAATACAAATCTATTGTGGCTGTAAATCTTCTGGTTTCTAACACTGAAAACTCGATTACACAAGGTAACCAGAAGATGAACTCGAAGGTATTTTCTGTGAAAATCTGGATTGACTGTTCTTCGAGTTGAGAGATTTTAGGTAAGTGATGTTCGTAGACAAGCGATAAGCTCGAGAGCAATGGATAAAGAATCGCAGAACGACGGAGAGTGAGCGAGAGATTCGAGAATGTCTTCAGTTCAAATTCCAGCTCTATATATACTCTTCGTTCACAACGGTCATTAATTTTGCTAAGTAACAAAATCCCTTTTGAAAATCTGCTGACACTTGTGCCTGAAATTTCTTCAATTTTTTTCATCGTTGTTTATGAAGACGTCGATGTTACAGCTGAAAAGATAAATACATTGAAGAACTTGCAACAGCTGAGTGCTTTTGACACTTGAGTTATTGCAACAGCTGAATGTAAGAAGACATCTGAAATATTCCCCATTTTTTAAAATAGTGAAGATCGATGTATATGAACACTACGTAATGGCTGGTTGTGACGACTGAAGGCTCCCACGTCTGAATGCTAACCACGGCTGAATTCACGCAAAACCCAACGTCTGAATCCTAGCGCTAAACCAAACGTTGTCGTTTCAACTTATCCAAACGACGTAGTTTTGCTAACGTTTAGAAACACGCTAACACCTGAATGATTATGTCTGATAACACAACAACAACTGAATCCCAACGACTGAATATAATGAACTTCTGAAACATATACCCAACGTCTGAATTCAAGTCAACTGTAGTCAACGTCTGAGTCCAATTCAGAATCTGATAGCCCGTGAATATACAACGTCTGAGATCTTTACGTCTGCAATAATTCAACCCAATATCTGAACTCAATGTCTGAATCAATCCCAAAAATCAACATCTAAAAAAAACTCGACAACTGAGTGCTATAGCTGAACATCTGAATAAGTCTCGAATATCATCGACTGAATACTTCCACTCAATAACTGACATCTGAGAGTCAACCCGACATCTGAAATGAACTTAGCCCAAATACGTAGCTGATAATCTTCAACGTCTGTCTGTCCAGATGTATCTTTAATACTTGTCTTATTTTGTTATCACCAAAACTAATAAATTTTATCTTAACAATTTCCCCCTTTTTGGTGATGACAAAACTTAGCAGCTTATCGACTTAAATATATGAGCAAAAGTAAATTGCGCACATTGGTCTGCTGAAATTCTAAATATTTCATTAACTGAAAACTGTACAAAAGATTTGTACAACAAAGGCTGAAACAAAGAAAGTCTAAAAGTCTTAATTCTCCAAAGAGCAACCATTGATATCCTCTCTTTGGTGGTAGACCTGAATCAACTCCTGATTCACCACTTTCAGATACTCCTTCCTTGTCTTATTTTGTTATCACCAAAACTAATAAATTTTATCTTAACAATTTCCCCCTTTTTGGTGATGACAAAACTTAGCAGCTTATCGACTTAAATATATGAGCAAAAGTAAATTGCGCACATTGGTCTGCTGAAATTCTAAATATTTCATTAACTGAAAACTGTACAAAAGATTTGTACAACAAAGGCTGAAACAAAGAAAGTCTAAAAGTCTTATTATCCAAAGAGCAACCATTGATATCCTCTCTTTGGTGGTAGACCTGAATCAACTCCTGATTCACCACTTTCAGATCTCCTTCTCTTCGATTGACCACTTCTGTCATCTGGTCTACGTCTTTCACTACTAGACTCACCACCTCTGCTTCTATCCTCTCTACAGATATTTCCTCTACTTTGGCTCTGATAACCTGCTCTACTACCTGTGCCACCACTTCCCCCACTGGGTCAGCTTTGATCGTCAGGAGGAGGCTGTGGGCGACTGCTACCACCTTCACCCTTTTTGGCATCACCACCCCGATTGATGTAATCAACCAAGAAGCCAAGCTGGGTGGAGAGGTTTAGATGATTTTCTTTGGGTTTCGCACGGAAGTCAAACAATTCACTGCGAATAGCAGCAACCTGCCCATCCAAGAAAGTTACTTTAGCGTTGAGATCCTTTACCTCCTTCCGAACATCAACAGTATCGAAAGCAGCGGAAGCCACCTGAGTGCTTAGCTTTTGTTGAGATGATTTAAGATCCAGCGACAAGATTTTCTTATGATCCCGAGCATCATGACGAATATTGTTGAGTAGAACCCGGTAAGTCCTGTCATGTGCATCAAATCGTTCTAAAAATTTCTTCTCAATGTCGTGGATGTGCATTAAGAGTGTGTCTCTGAGCTTATCAACATCATCCTTGCGCCTGATTTGCTCAACGCGAATTTGATCAATGGATGTGCGTATTTGAGCAAGGGCATCTGTTACATCTGGAGCAGTAGTTGGTAGAAAAAGCGAAGTGACAGCTGCATCGGTGTCATCAAAATGCAGAGAAGAATCATCGGAGCTTGATGAAGAGAAAGGACGATGGTCTAACACCCTCTATACATGCTGATCCTCTACAACTGAACTGGCAATAAACTGTACATGTGGACTAACAAAAACTGACCGATTCACTGACTGTACAACTCTCAAAGCGGATTTGTCTTCAGCAATAGATGACACAAAATTGCGGATGTCGGGATAGAACCAATTGGCAGTAGCTTACCGGAGACATAGAATTGGGCAACGTCTATACAAATATCTGCCCATCGCTTCTTCATCAATTAGAAAAATTTACTGATGGGAGGGAGTGTATCATCATAAGATCGCTGACGCAAAATTTCATTATTTACAATCCGCTGGGGTATCTTCACCCAGTGATCACCACACGGTTCAACAACCCAAACTCCATCGACAAGAATCATTGTTCTAATCCAATACGTAGATCGAGTATTGGAGTTGGTTCGGGCAATTACAGCACCTCGATCACGCGGACGACCTTCAAAAATCTGAGAGCAACACATCCTGTCCCACATAAGACCGTGTGCTTGTACTTCCTTTTTTAATTCTTCCACAAGAAAAAGATGAAGACTAGACAGCTTGTCCAGTATTTTCAGATCAACAGCAGAAGAACCATCTCCAGGAACAAAATTTGCTCTATGAGCTTCCAAAAATTTCCGAATCAACAACTCCCTGTATTTGGTAAGAATATACGTTTTCCTGTTAATATCCACCCTTGTAGACTCTGCTTCAGCCCATGATAAAACAAGCTCCTCCTTCGCAGAAATGTCGTCTGTTTGCCGAGCGGCCAACTTTTTGAGACTGAAAGAATTAAAGAATTTATCCACCTCATCTATAATTTGTTCCCTCAACTGTACAAGCAGATCAACATCGGAAACGATCAACGAAAATTGTTCCTGAACAGGATTACCATTAACTGGGTCTCTTTCCTGAAGGAGCGCCTTCCCCTTATCAGTCGCAGGAATCTTGGGTGGCCTTGTACCAGTCTCCTTCATCGACCCCTGGGATAGAAATAAGCTTTCCCAGCTGAATTTTCGTTATTTCCACATCAGCAGAGGGCAAGGGGCAGTCTACTGGAATTTTCATCAAAATATCTTCCAGAGACATTGCCTCATCAGTAGATTGTTCAACAGCTGCCATCTCCATTTCCTCCACTGGCTCTGTCATAGTATAATCAGCTGAAGCATCTGTCCTGTTGTCAGTCGTATCAAAGGTCTGCAACTGTTGTTCTCCAACACCTGTTCCAACATCAATTGTTTCTATTTCCTCATCTGTGCCGCTGGCAGTTACAACTGGTTGTTCAGCTTGTCACGCATGAAATTCCTCATACGAAAGATTCAGCCAAAGTTCAAACTCATCAGCTTTTTCCACTGCCTGACTCCCAACAGCTGGGCCACTGACAGTCGCACCACCAATATCTATTTCTACCTCGTCTGCTCCCATCTGAGCAGTCTCAGCAATGACCTGCTCAATAATGATGTCCACGTCATCAGCAGACGTGGATATAACCTCCTCAGTAGTAGACTCAGATACTGGTACATTTGCCACGGTTGGCTCGGATTTCTCAAAAACACTAACTGTCTCTTCCTCAGAAATGTCAACTGCAGTCTCTGCCCTCTGTACATCAACACTCAATAACATTCTCTACAGCTGATTCCTGCTCAACAACAGTTTCACCAGTGACCTCTATAGTGACCGGTGTCTCAACATTCTCATCATCAGAGCCTTTTGGCAACCTCAACCTCCTCTTCTTCGATTTTCTCTTAGGTACAGGAGGTTGCTCAACTGTTGCAGCAGAAGTTGGCTCAATGATTTGTAGCGGCACTGCTTCCTGTGCGACAGGCAGAATTTCCAGATTTTCTTTCGAAGACACTGATTTACCCTTTGTCGTCCTTTTCCTCTTCACGACGGGTTCAGCCGCAGCAACAGCTGGTCTCTTTTTAGACGCAGCCCTTTTGATGGGTGTTTTCTTCACCCTTGGTTCATCGGCCACCTCCTCTCCAGAAACTTTTTCATTAATCACAACATACCTGTGAACTGTCTTCTCCATCAGAATTCTGGGGGAAGGAAATGATTTGAAGTCCCCCAACTCTAATCCTGGTACGTTCTTCAAAAGAACACAGATTTGAATGGCAAAGCCCTTAGCTTGCCTCGAACCTGGAGTAGCCATATCCTTGAGGATATCAAACAACAACCTGCTCCAGTTTATCTTTACATCGCTAATGATAGCAGTCATCAACAAGAATCGTTCATGGGTGACTGCGTCGAAAGACCCTGCTTTCACGAAAATGGTTTTTGCCAGAATGTCACTGAGTAGGTGAAACTCAATCTTCATTTCCCTCTTTTTACAAGAGGTGCTCACTTGTTTACCAGAGTCTGAAACAATATTCCTTGCGTCAAAAACAAGATCCTTAGGGACTTCAGACAAGTCCGTCAACCCATCCATCGGCCGTTGAAACGCCCCCGCAAAGACATTCTCAGAAATTTCCACTGTCATCCCTCGTATGGTGCTGACCACCATTCTATCCCTTACAGAACTATTCTCAAAGAACTCTATTAGAGCAGCTTCGTTAAATGGCAGGACACCCCAGAAATTCCTTCAAACCAGTCGCGACAAGAGCTTCAAACACTGCTACAAGTCCTGCATCATCCATGGCAAGGACTGAGTCGAACGAGATGTGGAGGATGTTGCTTATCAGTGCGGACGCCATTGCAGTAGTTGAAAGAGTGCAAGAACGAGTGAAGGTTTTTCTGCAAAAGAACACACGAAAAGCACAAGCGCAAGAGATGCAATAGATAATATTCACAAGGTAAGTGTAAATGAAAATGGGAAACGCCGTAAAAAGCTATGGAAGAGTAAACGGTGAGGGAAAGAGAAGATGTAGATGTGACGATACAAATGATGACAACCACGTGTCAATCATCCGACGGCGCGTACAATATTTTGAAATGATTTTGAAAAGATTTTATCAATATTGCGAAATAGAGAAAGTATTTTAAAATGATTTTAAATTTTAACCGCGAGGGTGAAAATGTAAATAACTAGTTGGCGCCAATGTTGCATAACGTCACAGCTGGTTTTAATATATCGCTGAGGGTAGAGCAAGATTTGATCACAAATAAGCATCAGCTGTGTATATGTGACATATGTGTATGTCCAGATCCCACATATTCAGCTGACTTAGAGCTTAACAATTCAGATCTTGGTTCCCCCTACGACTGATATTCTTCCAACGAAAAGCTCACTACAGCTTGAAGTCCTTACGTTCCCCCTGAACAAAAGACTCGCAGCTGAGGTACACAACAGCTGACAACCTGAAAAATGTTAGCGCATGGACTATTTCAAGGCAATTCTAAGAGACCTAATATGTTTCTAAAATAAGAAAACTTAGCGTTTGGTAGAGGCTTTGTGAAGATGTCAGCTACTTGCTACTCAGTCGACACATACTCCAGCCAGACGTCTTTCTTTAGCACGTGGTCCCTTATAAAATGATGCATGATGTCTATGTGCTTTGTTCTTGATTGCAGTACTGGATTTTGGGTGATCGCTGTCAGGCCCCGTGCTAATTACTAACAATTAACACATAATAAGCGCATAAACACGGAAGCTTAAAATCAGGGCTTAAAAATTTTTCGAAATACAATGGGCCTGAACTCAATTCATTCGTTCAAAATAGCGATAATTAAAATATGAGTTAACTCAAACTCATACAACAAGTAACCACATAAAATCAATTCAAGATATAAACACGGAAGCTTAAAATCAGGGCTTAAAAATTTTTCGAAATACAATGGGCCTGAACTCCAAATCATACATTCAAAATATTCCATACTCAAAATATAAGTTAACTCCAACTCATGAAATCAAATAACCACATACATCAAATCCAAAACCAATCCCCAATACATAAAAACACGGGGCATCCCCCGGTTCAATACATATCATAATTATAACTGGGACGAGGGGACGAGGGGATCGACCAGCTTAAATTCCACTCGGTCCAGCTTGGTTACCTGATGTTCCTGGAAATGGGCAACACAAACCCAACCAAAAACAAAAGCAGGAAAAAAGTACGAGGTCAAGCCTCAGTACGAAGAGCTATCAAACAGCTATGCATGCAACATGCTAACAATCAATGCTATGAAATGCATGTGGCTGTCAAAGGAAATCGGTCAACTAGGCCAGTGTATCAACCGGCAAATCAAATCAAATCGCCTCCATACCACGGTGTATCAACCGGGAAATCATCGGTCCGTGATCATCG
>KV014903.1:15582-28379 GCA_001598015.1 Dorcoceras hygrometricum | reverse complement strand
TCCGTGATCATCGGGGCCCGTCATCCCATCACAGCTCGGCGGTAGACACTCGTATCCGGTAGTCACCGCTCCGACGATAGCGTTGGACTTTTCGGGCACGACCCAACAGTCGGCCAGTCACAACGTGGCACCCAATCAGGTTATCAAATCAATCGGTAAAACAGGCTTTCCGTGATCATCGGGGCCCGTCATCCCATCACAGCTCGGCGGTAGACACTCGTATCCGGTAGTCACCGCTCCGACGATAGCGTTGGACTTTTCGGGCACGACCCAACAGTCGGCCAGTCACAACGTGGCACCCAATCAGGTTATCAAATCAATCGGTAAATCAGGCTCAAGATGTATGCATGAATGCCATTCAAACTCCATGCTCAATACATAATATGCCTAACATAAAACAGTATGCATATCCAATTCAAAAACAGCAACTGGTTCATGTAAGCACATAACAGTAAAGCCACAAATTGCACAACATCGAATTATAGGCATGCTCAAGCTCACAACTGCTAAGGGCTGCTCAATTCGTACCTTCCTTCTTCGAATTACCTACAGATTTCTCCTGGCTCAACTCACGCAGCAGGAACTTCCTGGAAGCTGAAATCTGTTACAACATAGCTAATATATTAGCTCAATTCAGCTACACAATCACGCTAATCCTACGGCCAGAAGCATACTTCGATCCTACACTTCTACGCAGGCATTAACTACTAAAAACCGAGCTCAAACTACAAGAAATGCTCACCCAAAAGCTCAAAAGAAACAACTGCTGGATCTGCTCAATGAAACCAGCAATTCACGAACGAGCAGGGCCTACGGGATTTCTCAACTCGTCGCTCCTAGCTTCCAAACTAGTATCAATGGAAAGAGCAAGTCTCAAGGAGTCCAGCGCCACCAAGAACGTCAAAAACAAAGGCTGGATGCGATGGAAATCGTCGGTGGAAAAATCACGGTGAACAGTAGCTCGACGAGTGTTTGGAGAAGAAGAGATAAGAAATATCTGGCTCAAAATAATTCTAAGTGTCGATCAACACTTCTATAAATACCTCTTAAATCCTCGCCTGCTGATCATTGAAATCAATCGAAGTGTCCAGCAGAAGTCTATCAGCAGCAGCCCTCTCTTTTCCTTTCGTTAAATTCAGCAGCAACGATCAAATAAGCAATCGCACGTAAACACTTCAAAACGACACCGTTCCAACTTATCAAAACGACGTCGTAGCAAACACCAGCAGACAACAGCTCTCGCTCCAAAACAAACCATCTGCTGGTCACGTGAAATTACTCAAAACGTCGACGCATCAACTAATCCAAATGACGTCACTTCTCAACATTATAGTATTTGCGCGCCTGCTGGTCAGCAGCAACCATCGCAACGCAAACTACTGCCAGCAGAAAGGAATACGTCACGCCTATGTCATCATATCTATCGACAGCTCTTGCGACTGATTCCTCAAACCATCTGCTGATCGTCCTCCACTAGTGCCACTGCTGAATCTAGTAGTCAACGCTCCAAATATGTTGACTAACACGTGTCGCTTCCTCATTCAATCTCACGCTAAGTGCAACATCTGCCAGCAGCAACTTCAACTCGAACTAAAACCAGCAAATCTTATTGCGTCACGCTTACATCACCTCTGCTGATTCCAATTCCACCAACAGCGAGCTACAGTAAGGTTGACCTACGTTGACTCCGCTACAATAGCGTGCTGTTAACAGCTTTGCACCAAAAATCGCTACGATTGAATTTCCAAAAATTTAACGCAACGTTCAAAATCAGCAGGGACTTCAAAATCTACGTGATTAATCCCAAATCAAATCAATTAATCACTAATCTAAATTCTCAATCCTCACATTCTCCCCACCTAAAGAGATTTCGTCCTCGAAATCAAAAACAAACTAAGGCAGAAAACAATCAAACATTCACATTCTCCCCACCTAAAGAGATTTCGTCCTCGAAATCAAAAACAAACTAAGGCAGAAAACAATCAAACATTCAAACCAGCACCAAATACACACCAAAATTCGAAGTAAAACCAGAAATTTACCTGGAAATCCTGCACGATCAGTGCTCAAACAGATGAGGCCAATCCTGTCTCATCTTTTCCTCAACTTCCCAGGTTGCTTCTTCCCGGCCATGCTTGATCCATTGGACCATCACCAACGGAATTATCTTGTTCCTCAGCTGTTTCTCCTTCCTATCCAAGATCTGTACCGGATATTCAACATAACTCAAGGCAGAATCCATCTCAACTTCGTCAGTTCTCAAAACATGGGAAGGATCTGGCTCATATTTTCTCAACATTGACACATGAAACACGTCATGCATCGCGGCTAACTCCTCGGGCAGCCTCAGTCTATAAGCCAATTGTCCAATCCTCTCAATAATCTCAAAGGGACACGAATCTGGGAGCCAATTTGCCTTTAAATCTGAATCTCATCACGCTCTTGAAAGGAGAAATCTTGAGAAACACACGATCGCCCACCTCAAACTCTAACGGTCGACGTCTTCTGTTCTCATAGCTCGAGAAACGGTCCTGAGCAGCCTTCATTCTATTCCGAATCAAGTCAATTTGATCCTTCATGTGCTGAACAAACTCCGGTGTAGAAAGCTGTCTCTCGCCAACCTCTTCCCAACAAATCGGGGATCTGCACTTTCGACCATACAATGCTTCAAACGGAGCCATTCCAATAGTCACCTGGTAGCTGTTATTATACGAAAACTCAACTAAGGGTAGCGAATCCTGCCAGCCACCACTGAAATCCATCACCACTGCTCGCAACATATCCTCTAAAGTCTGGATAGTCCGCTCAGACTGTCCGTCTGTCTGTGGGTGATAGGCTGTGATCATCGCCAATCTCGAACCCATTGCTGCTTGCAGACTCTTCCAAAAGCGAGAAGTGAATCTCGGATCTCTATCAGACACTATTGAAACCGGAACTCCATGCAATCTAACCACATGGTCGATGTACAATTTCGCCATCTTTTTCATCGAACACCTCACATCATAGGGAATGAAATGGGCTGACTTCGAAAGTCTATCAATCACAACCCAGATCGCATCGCATCCCCTACTCGATCGAGGTAGATGAGTCACAAAATCCATGGCGATGTGCTCCCAATTCCATTGGGGCACCTCCAAGCTCTGCAGAGCTCCTCCATCTGAACAAGCCACGCCTCAGCCCTAGAGCCACCCTCAGTACCGGCCAACGTCGGTGGGTTCGTCCGCTGAAATCGGGCTAAGACTAACTCCCTTCCACCTATCTGCCTAGTGACGTCATCCACCTGAGCGTCATCATCACTACCTGCTCTAGACTCCTCCTCAGAACGTCTAGTTCTCCTACCTCCTCCACGTCTCGGCGGCATCTAATCAAGCCTAGAGGTAAGATCTCACAGCAGATATAATAACAAGGCAGATAATAGATCACATAAGTCATAGAGGCAATCAAAATCAAGTCAAAACTCTGTGCCTAGACTCGAGTGTGATCAAAAGAAATCGAGCTTATCCCAGTTTAAGCTCTGATACCAAAAATGTCAGGCCCCGTGCTAGTTACTAACAATTAACACATAATAAGCGCATAAACACGGAAGCTTAAAATCAGGGCTTAAAAATTTTTCGAAATACAATGGGCCTGAACTTCAAATCATACATTCAAAATATCAATACTTAAAATATGAGTTAACTCAAACTCGAGCAACAAGTAACCACATAATCCAATTCAAAGGACAATTCCCCAAATACATGATAACACGGGGCATCCCCCGGTTCAATACATATCATAAATAACTGGGACTCAGGGATGAGGGGATCGACCAGCTGAACTTCCACTCTGCCCAGCTTGGTTACCTAAAGCTCCTGCAAATGGGCAACACAGACCCAAACAAAACAAAAGCAGGAAAACAAGTACGAGTTCAAGCCTCAGTACGAAGAGCTATCCAAGCAGGTAAACATGCAGCATGCTATGAATCAATGCTATGAATGCATGAGGCTGTCAAAGGAAAGTAGTCAGCTAGACCGGTATAACAATCGGCAAATCATATCATGTCGTCTTTATACCACGGTCTATCAACCGGGAAATCATCGGTCCGTGATCATCGGGGCCCGTCAGCCCATCACAGCTCGGCGGTAGACACTCGTATCCGGTAGTCACCGCTCCGACGATAGCGTTGGACTTTTCGAGCACGACAAATCAGTCGACCAGTCACAACGTGGCACCCAATCAGGTTATCAAATCAAATCTGTAACTCAGGCTCAAGATGTATGCATGAATGCCATTCAAACTCCATGCTCAATACATAATATGCTTAACGTAAAACAGTATGCATATCCAATTCAAAAACAGCAACTGGTTCACGTAAGCACATAACAGTAAAGCCACAAATTGCACAACATCGAATTATAGGCATGCTCAAGCTCACAACTGCTAAGGGCTGCTCAATTCCTACCTTCCTTCTTCGAATTACCTACAGATTTCTCCTGGCTCAACTCACGCAGCAGGAACTTCCTGGAAGCTGAAATCTGTTACAACATAGTTAATATCTTAGCTCAATTCAGCTACACAATCACGCTAATCCTACGGCCAGAAGCATACTTCGATCCTACACTTCTACGCAGGCATTAACTACTAAAAACCGAGCTCAAACTACAAGAAATGCTCACCCAAAAGCTCAAAAGAAACAACTGCTGGATCTGCTCAACGAAACCAGCAATTCACGAACGAGCAGGGCCTATGGGATTTCTCAACTCGTCGCTCCTAGCTTCCAAACTAGTATCAATGGAAAGAGCAAGTCTCAAGGAGTCCAGCGCCACCAAGAACGTCAAAAACAAATGCTGGATGCGATGGAAATCGGCGGTGGAAAAATCACGGTGAACAGTAGCTCGACGAGGGTTTGGAGAAGAAGAGATAAGAAATATCTGGCTCAAAATAATTCTAAGTGTCGATCAACACTTCTATAAATACCTCTTAAATCCTCGCCTGCTGATCATTGAAATCAATCAAAGTGTCCAGCAGAAGTCTATCAGCAGCAGCCCTCTCTTTTCCTTTCGTTAAATTCAGCAGCAACGATCAAATAAGCAATCGCACGTAAATACTTCAAAACGACACCGTTCCAACTTATCAAAACGACGTCGTAGCAAACACCAGCAGACAACAGCTCTCGCTCCAAAACAAACCATCTGCTGGTCGCGTGAAATTACTCAAAACGTCGACGCATCAACTAATCCAAACGACGTCACTTCTCAACATTATAGTATTTGCGCGCCTGCTGGTCAGTAGCAACCATCGCAACGCAAACTACTGTCAGCAGAAAGGAATACGTCACGCCTATGTCATCATATCTATCGACAGCTCTTGCGACTGATTCCTCAAACCATCTGTTGATCGTCCTCCACTAGTGCCACTACTGAATCTAGTAGTCAACGCTCCAAATATGTTGACTAACACGTGTCGCTTCCTCATTCAATCTCATGCTAAGTGCAACATCTGCCAGCAGCAACTTCAACTTGAACTAAAACCAGCAGATCTTATTGCGTCACGCTTACATCACCTCTGCTGATTCCAATTCCACCAGCAGCGAGCTACAGTAAGGTTGACCTGCCTTGACTCCGCTACAGTAGCGTGCTGTTAACATCTTTGCACCAAAAATCACTACGATTGAATTTCCAAAAATTTAACGCAACGTTCAAAATCAGCAGGGACTTCAAAATCTACGTGATTAATCCCAAATCAAATCAATTAATCACTAATCTAAATTCTCAATCCTCACAATCGCGATGGCACTGGTGTTGTCACGGAGAATGGGCGCTTCAGAAGCATCATTGCCATAGTCCTTCAGCTGATGTTGAATCCATAGAATTTGAGCACAACAGCTGCCAGCTGCTAGGTACTCTGCTTCAGCTGTGGACGTTGTAATGGACGTCTGCTTCTTACTGAACCAGGAAATCAGCCGATCCCCTAAAAATTGACAGGTCCCACTTGTGCTTCTACGATCAATCCTACATCCTGCGTAGTCTGCATCACTATAACCAATTAATTGAAAGCCTGAGTCTTTGGGATACCAAAGACCCACGTTGGAAGTGCCTTTCAAATATTTTAAAATCCGTTTAACAGTAATATAATGCGACTGTTTAGGCTCTGCTTGAAATCTAGCACACATACAGACAGCAAACATTATGTCTGATATGCTAGCAGTTAAGTACAACAGGGAGCCAATTATACCGCGATAAAGAGATACCTCAATGGCAGTACCAGCTTCATCTTTGTCCAGTTTGATTGAAGAGCTCATTGGGGTCGCAGCTGCTGAGCAATTTTCCATGCCAAATTTCTTCAGCAGTTCTTTCGTGTACTTAGCTTGGTTAATGAAGATTCCATTGTCCAGCTGTCTCACTTGTAATCCCAGAAAGAACGTCATCTCCCCCATCATACTCATCTCAAATTTGTCCTGCATTAATTTGGAAAACTTCTGGCACAATTTGGGGTTTGTTGACCAAAAAATAATATCATCAACATATATTTG
This sequence comes from Dorcoceras hygrometricum, assembly GCA_001598015.1. Classification (NCBI taxonomy): domain Eukaryota; kingdom Viridiplantae; phylum Streptophyta; class Magnoliopsida; order Lamiales; family Gesneriaceae; genus Dorcoceras; species Dorcoceras hygrometricum. The sequence continues at coordinate 21,868 of KV014903.1, read as the reverse complement.
TACCAGTAAGACATGATCAGCTTTAACAAATTTTAATAAAGTCTTCTCCACTGTGCCTATTGTGAAATCATGCTCGATTAAGAATTTGGACAGTGTATCATACCAAGCTCTAGGTGCTTGCTTCAACCCATACAGAGCTTTATCCAATTTATAAACGTGGTTTGGATATGTATGATCTACGAAGCCAGGAGGTTGTGCAACATAAACTTCCTCTGTTAAGATGCCATTGAGAAATGCACTCTTAACATCCATTTGAAATACTTTAAAATCTTTGAATGCTGCATATGCTAAAAACATGCGTGTGGTTTCTAATCTAGCTACAGGTGCAAACGTTTCATCAAGCATCATTTGCCATAGTCCTTCAGCTGATGTTTGAATCCATAGAATTTGAGCACAACAGCTGCCAGCTGCTAGGTACTCTGCTTCAGCTATGGACGTTGTAATGGACGTCTGCTTCTTACTGAACTAGGAAATCAGCCGATCCCCTAAAAATTGACAGGTCCCACTTGTGCTTCTACGATCAATCCTACATCCTGCGTAGTCTGCATCACTATAACCAATTAATTGAAAGCCTGAGTCTTTGGGATACCAAAGACCCACGTTGGAAGTGCCTTTCAAATATTTTAAAATCCGTTTAACAGCAATATAATGCGACTGTTTAGGCTCTGCTTGAAATCTAGCACACATACAGACAGCAAACATTATGTCTGATCTGCTAGCAGTTAAGTACAGCAGGGAGCCAATTATACCGCGATAAAGAGATACCTCAATGGCAGTACCAGCTTCATCTTTGTCCAGTTTGATTGAAGAGCTCATTGGGGCAATTTTCCATGCCAAATTTCTTCAGCAGTTCTTTCGTGTACTTAGCTTGGTTAATGAAGATTCCATTGTCCAGCTGTCTCACTTGTAATCCCAGAAAGAACGTCATCTCCCCCATCATACTCATCTCAAATTTGTCCTGCATTAATTTGGAAAACTTCTGGCACAATTTGGGGTTTGTTGACAAAAAAATAATATCATCAACATATATTTGTACCAGTAAGACATGATCAGCTTTAACAAATTTTAATAAAGTCTTCTCCACTGTGCCTATTGTGAAATCATGTTCGATTAAGAATTTGGACAGTGTATCATACCAAGCTCTAGGTGCTTGCTTCAACCCATACAGAGCTTTATCCAATTTATAAACGTGGTTTGGATATGTATGATCTACGAAGCCAGGAGGTTGTGCAACATACACTTCCTCTGTTAAGATGCCATTGAGAAATGCACTCTTAACATCCATTTGAAATACTTTAAAATCTTTGAATGCTGCATATGCTAAAAACATGCGTGTGGTTTCTAATCTAGCTACAGGTGCAAACGTTTCATCAAAATCTATTCCTTCCATTTGCCTAAACCCCTGAGCTACCAGTCTGGCTTTATTTCTCGTTACTAATCCATCTTCATTCAGTTTGTTCCTAAAGACCCATCGTGTTCCTATAACTGAATGATTAGAGGCTCTAGGTACAAGTTTCTATACATTATTACGCTTGAATTGATTTAATTCTTCTTGCATAGCGTCTATCCGGCTGGGGTCAGCTAAGGCTTCATCTATTTGCTTAGGTTCTATATGTGAGATGAAAGCTGAATCAAAATGATCATGCAATAGCTGGCTTCGTGTGCGAACAGGAGAGTTAAAGTTACCTATGACCTGCTCAGGTGGATGATTTCTATTCCACCGATGATCAGATCCAATGGGATGTGCTCCTTGTTGCATTTGAATGTATGGCTGGATAGGAACTGCTGGATCAGCTGACACCAATTGATGTATTTCGTTGTTGGCTTGTGCGTCAGGTTCCAGCTATTGAGATTGTTGTTCCAGATGTGAGCTAGATTCAGCTCTTGTATCAGTTGTTTGTCTGGATACCAGTTGATGTGATGTGCTCACGACTGATACTTCAGATGTTGGTCTTGATACCAATTGATACGCGCTCGCATTTTGTGCATCAGATGTTGGTTGATGAATAGTAGAATCTTCTTGCGCAACATCTGTCTGAGCAACATCTGGTTGAGCAACATCTGGTTGAGCAACGTCTATTCTAGCAACGTCTGTTTGAGCAGCGTCTGTTTGGATATTTTGGTCATTCGTTGCTTCAGCTCCAGCAGCTGTCAGATCTTGTTGTGCATTGTCATGCGGTGTGTCCAGCGCTTGTTGTGTCTCAGCTGAATATCATTGTGGTGGCACGTCATCATCTGATTCATCAAGACTTGTTGATTCCAGACGTGAACCAAATCATGTAGGCTTGCAGCTGATTTGGATCTGAAGCTTGTCTCATCAAAGACAACATGAGCAGATTCTTCAACTATTAGACTTCTGTTGTTGAATACGCGATAGGCTTTGCTAACAGCTGAATATCCTATGAAGATACCCTTACCCACAGTGTTACCATGAGCGCTATCACCAAACACAATTTTCGCTCCTTTGTGTGGTATAACATCTGTTGGCAGCTTTTGGTTTCCAGTCATGTGACGTGCACAGCCGCTATCCAAGTATCATATGATAGAATCTTCTTCAGCTTTGTACCTGTGGTCCTGCAATCACACAAACAGATTTTGGTACCCAATTTTACTTGGGTCCAGATTGGATTACCCCTTTAGGGACCCATACTTGAATTACCTTAACAGTTTTTTCCAGTATAAGAGTCCATAAGGGTCTGTGCAGAAGTACGGTGAGATCTGTTGAGTGTAGGTTTGATATTTTGACCACTTGGATCTCTTCTCGGCTGAATCTTTTTCCAAACAGATTTGACCTTCCTAGAGCCATGTCTTTGTTGGTTCTGAACAAATGACTTGGATCCAGCTTTTGCCTTTTCCTTGTCAAGTTTGTTCTTTAGCCAACTAGACTTGTTCTCGGGTCTTACAAAGCCAATGCCAGCTTTTCCTTTTTGATTCAGCGGTGAAGAGTTCTGGTCATCATATCTCATTGACTCGCAGCTGTCATATATCACGCTAGCTTTGACAAAAGCTCATTTTGTTGAACTTGTCATACACCAGCTGTGACTGAGTACTTGTTTCTCCAGATTCAGCGGTGAAGAGTTCTGGTCATCATATCTCATTGACTCGCAGCTGTCATATATCACGCTAGCTTTGACAAAGCTCATTTTGTTGAACTTGTCATACACCAGCTGTGACTGAGTACTTGTTTCTCCAGAGCTGCTTTCACTAACATTTGAAACCCAAACCAGATTTATCATTAACTGGCTTTTGACTCTCTTGCAGCTTTTTCAAAGAAACTGAAGACTTTGTCCAGGAGCTCATCACCTAATTTAATCTTTTGTTTTCAGCTTTGAGCTCACTGGATTCATTTCTCAACAATTCATTCTCAGTCATCAGCTTATTCAACTTGATTTGTAAACTGTCAGCTTCACCAAGTTCAACAGTACTTGGTTCGACTGAACTATTTTTCAAATCATCGTTTTCAGCTTTAACTTCCTCGAATGTGTGAGAAAGCTTCATGTACTCTTTGGCCATATCATTAAGTGCACTGATAAGGTATTCTCGTGTAAATTCAATATTGGAAAAGTCAAATACCTCGTCATCAGAGTTTGATCAGCCATGAGACAGTGAACTTCCTCCTGTTCACTATCGCTGGATGAGGAGCTACTGGATGTAGAATCTGAATCGGTATCAGCCCAGCTTTTGTTTCTTTCCTCAGCAACCAGTACTTAGCGATCATTCTTGCGGCTGGGTCTTTTATCACTTCTTGTCCTCATCCTTCTATCTTTTGATCTTTCCTTGGATCTATCATCTGTCTTTTCATCTCATTTGTATCGATCCTCCTTATTTTCATCTCTCCTGTATCTATCTTCCTTCTTGGGCCTGTTGCAATCAGCTGCAAAGTGCCCTGAACGACCAAAATTAAAACAGTTCATATCAGATGAAACTTTTATCATTTTTATGAATATTATTATAAGGAGTAGAAGGATTGTAGGATCTTCTCAAGTATTTCCCAAACTTCTTAACGAAGAGGGACATCACGCCATTGCTGAGTTGATCAGCTGTCTTGCTAGTGCTTGGAGAGCACTGTTCAGATGTTGTAGCAGCTAGTGCCTTGGTCGGTTGAGATGTTTAGGGTCCAGCTTCAGATCTTGTCTCCAATTCAAACTCATAAGCTTTGAGATTGGCGAATAGATCATGTAGTTCCAGCTTATTCAGATCCTTGGATTCCCTCATCGCCATTGTCTTCACATCCCACTCTCTGGGCAGCGCCATCATAACCTTCAATGCCAACTCTCTGTTGCTATATTCCTTTCCCAAGCTAGTCAGTGCAATGACAACGTACTGAAGGGCTCATCGAATTCAGCCATCGTCTCTCCATCCTTCATCTTAATCGACTCGTACTTCTGTTGAGCCACCGTCAGTTTGTTTTCCTTCGTCTCGTTGTTTCCTTCGCAAATTTGGATCATCTTTTCCCATATCTCTTTAGCAGTGGTGCAGGTTTTGATCTTGCTGAACATGTTTTTGTCCAGTGTCTTGTAGAGAATGTCCCTTGCCACATTGTCCAGATTTGCTTTCTTTTTGTCCTCATTGGTGTATTCATGTCTGCTCTTTTCAAGATACTGAGGCTCGCCATTGGATATTGCAAATGCTAAGTTTGGTTTCATTATCTTCATCGGCCCTTCTGTGATAACTGACCATATGTCGTCATCCTGAGTAGCCAGATGCGCTTGCATGCGAATCTTCCAATCATCGTAGTCCTCCTTAGAAAACATGGGAATCTTATTGTGACTTTAGCAGTGGCGCAGGTTTTGATCTTGATGAACATGTTTTTGTCCAGTGTCTTGTAGAGAATGTCCCTTGCCACATTGTCCAGATTTGCTTTCTTTTTGTCCTCATTGGTGTATTCATGTCTGCTCTTTTCAAGATACTGAGGCTCGCCATTGGATATTGCAAATGCTAAGTTTGGTTTCATTATCTTCATCGGCCCTTCTGTGATAACTGACCATATGTCGTCATCCTGAGTAGCCAGATGCGCTTGCATGCGAATCTTCCAATCATCGTAGTCCTCCTTAGAAAACATGGGAATCTTATTGTGAGAAGTCGACATTTTAAAATATGATAAGCACAAACAACAACGGTTCAATAACTGACATGCGCAGGCTCTGATACCAATTGATAGGATCAATGTGGTTCGAAAAACAGCTGTAGGAGTTCAGAAGGGGGGTTGAATGAACTCCTAGGTATTTTAAATTTGCAAAACTTTTTTAAAATAAGTTTTACAAGCACCCTCTTAACTTAAATCCAAGTTATTAGATTTAAGATATCTCAATCCAAAGGCTGATTTCTTGACTAACAATATATGTGCGGAAATAAGTCAATCAATCAGTGAACAGTTAAAGCGGTAAATCAATGCAGTATGTAAAAGTTTAAGGGATAAGAGATTTGTTTACGAAAGTTCGGGTATCAATATCCTACGTCTCCCCTTCTTCCTTTTCAGGAAGGTTCCACCAGAAGATTTGATGGTTACAGGCCTTCTGCAAACACTCGGTCACCGAGCCTCGCTCCAGGTGAACTCCTAGCAACACCAAACGATAAGCAGACGCAGCTGCTGTTTACAACACTTAGTATTTTCTTCTCAAACGGCTTTGTGAAGCACGTTTGTTACAGGCTCAACAATGAATGAAACAATGAAATACAAATCTATTGAGGCTGTAAATCTTCTGGTTTCTAACACTGAAAACTCGATTACACAAGGTAACCAGAAGATGAACTCGAAGGTATTTTCTGTGAAATCCCGATTGACTGTTCTTCGAGTTTGAGAGCTTTTGGGTAAGTGATGTTCGTAGACAAGCAATAAGCTCGAGAGCAATGGATAAAGAATCACAGAAGGACGGAGAGTGAGCGAGAGATTCGAGAATGTCTTCAGTTCAAATTCCAGCTCTATATATACTCTTCGTTCACAACGGTCATTTATCTTTGCTAAGGAAACAAAATCCCTTTTGAAAATCTGCTGATTGTACAACCGTATATCCTGATTCACTGTAAATTGCGCTTTATTAGAGCCAAGATTGTCGTCTTTCCATTTTTGTGCAAACACCGTATAACGTCCTCTGTGTGTTGTGTACTATTTACCCAAAATAATACTGACGTTGTCTCCTTAATTTCCAGACATATGTACGATCTCAATCTCCACCACTGATTCTTTCCATTTTAAATATATGATCGTGTTTTAATCAGTTCATCGCTTGTGCCTGAAATTTCTTCAATTTCTTTCATAGTTGTTTATGAAGACGTCGCTGTTACA